>MU226878.1:559944-573595 GCA_018584345.1 Thuja plicata | reverse complement strand
TCACACTCCTCCTAGTTAGAAGGCAATAGGTCAGTTTTAGTGGGTTTATATGCTTTTTCTAACCCTTTTGCACTAATATAATGATCTATTGAGTGTTTGTGTTGCTTCTGACAGGTACCCATTTACACACACACACCTACAACTATTAATATATAATGACACATAGAATGGGTCAGGATTTTGGCCTGGGAAGGTGGCTAAAATGGATGACTCCCATTGTTCAATTGGGTCTGCAAATAAAGACTCATTCTCTATGGTAGTCATGATATTTTGATTTAACTCTCGACTCCCTTCTTTACAGTAATATACTAGCTTTTACAGCTCAACATGATTAGACTTAAGATAGTCTATGGGAGAAATCTGAATTCTAGAATCTCTATAGAATTGAATAATGTCAAAAGAGTTTTGTTCCTTACCTAGTTGCAGAATCCTCAGTCCTTGACTGGCCTCCTTTGAATTGGAAGTAGATGCCTCATTATTTTTAGGTGGTGTTGGGCTAGGGCCGTTATCCTTCTGAATCTGGGTCAGGACTGTATAAGAGGTCCCATCTATGGTAGCGTAACATGTTTCTTCTTGTTTTGAATCTAATTCATACTCTAGATATAAGTTTTCAGAGTCGCCATGTGAGTATAAATCTGGTTCAGCTCCAGACACTCCAACATTCCAATCATCGGTTTGATGCATTTGCCAAGCATGAGCTACATTAGGGAAGATTTCTCCATCATGATCTATGGTTAAGTGGAAGGAAAACATGTTTCCTCTTTTAGGAGGAGCCTCTATAGCTAGCCTCTAGTGTGGTTTAGTTAATTATAACATTTTTCCATCTACATTCCTCCCATCATTGTGTCTTCCAGGCTACTCCTAAAAGTTTTGCTAGTAGGGGTTATTGAACCTGGGAAGTTGCCTCTTGAAGGTGGTGAACTCATTAGATAATTTTTGGATCATCTCATCGGATGACGTAGTATTGCTAATACTAGCTCAAGACTATATCTCTCTTTTCCATTTCCTGGATGAGATCATATGGTCCTCAAGTTCTACAGTAGTTCTCTGTGCAACATCCAAATTTGTAGGTTTCACTTTCCTTAGATCATAATTAATGTCTGGTGGCATAGAACTTATAATGAACATTTTTAAATTTTCCGTCGTAGGCCTGTCAGCTGCTGGGATACGATTTACCAGCTTGTTAAAATTATCTATAAAATCCCTCATGCTAATTGAAGGTTCTTTCTTGATAGAAGTTAATTGGGTCAATAGGGCATGCTCATCTTCAGCATTCTTAAATCTTCTTTTGAAGGCGGCTCTCATAGTATCCCAATTGGTAATAGAAGAATCAGGCAAATGGTGACACCAATCAGCAACACCTTTGATGAGAGTCTTAATGAATAGTCTGACGGCCACATCTTCTTCTTGAACCACTAGGATGTTAACTAAAGTGAAGAATGCGGAAATATTCTCATCTATAGAAAATTACCTGTCTCCAGAAAATTTGGGAAAGTTCTTTCTAGAGCCTGAAGGAAGAGGATTGTATGTTGCTAGTTGTAGGTGTCTGACTGCAGTGGCCCAAGGAAGTGCCATAGCTACTTGGGGTAAGTAGGGTGTTAGATTGATAACGGGAGGGGAAAATACCCCGTGCAATGTCAACACTTGGAAAGTGGTGGATAACTGGGTGGCTTTTTTAGGAGGTGAAGAAGGCCTGCTCTGGCTCCTTGCAGTTTTGTTTCCTCGATGAGGTACTTCTAAAAGAGCGAAATTAATATCCGCACGTCTCTCAAAGACTGGGTCTATGCTACCTTCTTTCCTGGTACTTCTAAGAAATATTTTAGGCTCCAGATTTTTGCCTAATGCTGTGGCCTAGCTTCACACTCTGCCCTTCTTAGATTCCTTCTTTGGATTACTCTTTCAAGTGCTTCTACCCTAACTTCTTCCTACTCTAACACTTGACTGGCATTTCTATAGTATTTAGTTCTTCTTTTGTATCTCCAAACAAAAGTATTTAATGAGGAAATGAGATCCTCTTGATTGTCTTGGAATCCAAGATTGGGTTGGAGCATAGGGATTATGTTTTCATGGGAAAGCACCATCTTTCCTCATTGTAAGCTTCTGGTATAGCGATCATTCATTTCCCTAGCAGAGTCACCAAAAATCTGTTGGTAAACAGATTGTTCTTTTGAAAGTAACTCTAAAGGACCCAAAAATGCTTAAGAACAATTGAATACAACAGTTGGGAAATAGTTATTTGAAAACCTATTTTCCCTCTAAATTTGAAGGTATAGCTCCCTTATATGAATGATCTTCAATGAATATTGATCTTTCCTAATCTAACAGAGGTATGCTCTTAACCTGAAAGTAGGAGAGGTAAACCAAGCTAAGCCTAGAAAGGAAATAGCTCGGGCAAAGTAAATCCAATTCTAAATCTAGCCAATTCTGAGATCTCATCAATCAGATTAACTCCCAAAATTGGTAAGGCATGAATAATTACTAAAAATGCAAATGCAAGATTGAAGATTAACAATGCAATGATAATGGATTGATCTATATTGAAAGAAAATTCCCAAAACTTAGGATAACAACCAATTCTCCCATTATTTAACTATATCAAATCATAATACAAAACTCTGGTTTGAATATAGATTGCAAATCTAACTCAAAAGGAACATTCAAATTCAACAGAAAGATAAATGAAATGCAATGGAATAGTTAAAGAAATGGCATTCAGACATACACAATTGACTCAGCAAAAATGCTATGCTTCACACCAAAATTTAGCTGACCTTTGTTTTTATTTTGGAAATAATACATATAGAGTTCCAGATGGGACCATTACAAAAAGGGGTAACCAAAATGGTTCAATTTCCCCAACCAAAAATGATAACCAAAGATTTATCTGTTACAAAACTAACAAAAATAGCATAAGGGGGAATGTATCTAAGATTCAATTTCCTTCCCCTTATCTAATTTGGCCCTATAGGCGGTTACAGTAGTAATGACTTGGATGAGCTCTTCATGTCTGTTGACATGGACATTGGTGTAACAGATGAGCCACCTAGAATGTTCTTAGGCTAGAGTCTTGATCACATTTGTCTGATCTTTCTGTTCCTCCATAGCCCTAAAGATGCATCCACTCAATTTTTGGAGCTCTGGTACCTTATCTAGATGAGAAGAAGACTGCTCCACTAAATTATGAGCATTATTTGAGAATGTCTTAAGAACATTCTTCGCCTCCGTCTGATATGCACAACTATTAGTTTTGATGGTCATTGGGAATTCATAGCCTTTCTTCTTGGCCTCAACATAGATTAGATTCACCTGGAGTGCTTGCCTCATCACCTCAATTTGCATGATCATGCTAGTATAGTACCTGGGAAGCTACAAAGGAAAGTCATCAAAACCTGCAAGACGAAGATATGAGAAATCCCCGAACTGAATAAAATAGCATCCGAACTGGCTTATAAAAGCCATGGCTTCAGGATAAAATCTCCTCTCCAAACAACCTTGTAGTTCCTTGTACAGTCTCATTGTAAAGGCATCATTAACTATGAGATAATCAGCATAACTATTTTGTAGTTGCAAAGAAGGGAAAAACTCATAGATTTTTACATCATCTAGAAATTCCTCTAACCTAGGAAGCCCTGGCCAAATTTCAATCATAGCTAGAATATACAGAAGGACTGAAGACATATAGAATTCATTCTGGATCTTGGCTCTATTGAGGGTGTCTAAGAGATTCTCGCACACCATAAGGGCCCAATCAATGAAGTGATGCTCGGAGCAGATTATTTGAACTAGGAAGAAATGCTGCTCAACAAAGTTAAGAGCTTCGTTCTCACCTCTAATCCTGTGAAGTAATACTAGAATATCCATGATATCTGGCTTTAGGTTTGCACCGAATAACATTTTGGGTAACTTTCCCTTGGCACTCTTTGGTTCTTTAAACCACGACTTCATGATCTCTCTCTTCCATACGGGCCTCTTTGCTGAATATTCAAAGACTGCCTGACTGTAAGTCATTTCAGAGTATTCCATCTTTTATGGAATATGAAGAGAATTCTGGATGGACTCTCTATCAATAGAGAGGAGCACTGTGTTGTCTGGTAGAAGAATCTGCTTGGTGTCTGGGTTGTTTCGAGCTATACATTCCCAGACCAATTCAGGAGCTTGAACTGCCATAGGAAAACTAGCAGCTTTGACTAACCCACTTTCCTTAAGATTTTCTATAATAGGATGCATCTGATCCACCCTAAATTTATTCTAGAAGTTCTGCATATCAAAGAACTTCATTGAGGTATCTGATATTTTGTGCCAGTCAAAGATGATGTCGTTCATCCCATAAAATCCCATAAATCTGGAAGCCATGTGAGTATGATTTGATCTAGGGATTATCAATCTCTCTTCAGGATGTAGAGACAATGAACAACTAATCTTAGAGACTTTGAATTCAAACAATTTGGTGAACAAATGGTGGTTCCTATTCAAAATCCTCAACTGATTTTATACTTTTTGAATTCTTACCATTTAACGGCCGACTTCCCGTGCCACACGAATGAAAAGACCTCTACATTAATGAACAATTCTGTTACAAAGTAAAATGACTTTATTTGAATTAATTACTTTTCTCTCATGTCATTAGTAATCATATTTTCACTTTAGTAACCATAACGATAACTTTCTTGAAGCGGTGGAAAATTACTTTTTCGCTTCTCCGTTGGGTGGAGAAGTACTTTTGTAGTGCTCTCTATTTGAAAATCTTCCAAAGGAGAAATCTAGCCTATAGGGGTGCAAAAATGATATGTGTTGATTCCATTGGCCTTTTTTATATGCTGGATCTCTTATGAGATGGATTTTTCTTCAAAATTCCTTCACCTTGATAGTTTGGCAGAAAATGCATTCCATGAGTCAATACCCGCCTGTAGGAGTAGTAGAGAAGCCATTTTCCTCTTTTCCACCTATAAGCTAACTTCGTGAATCTTTCTTTCCTTAATTATTTATTTTGTTTCCATAGGCTCGATCTTAGTGCCCAAAGCTTTCTTGATCCCGACTTTCTAATTTTCCATCTTTATTTGCCCTTGATACTCTTAAGTCTGTCAATTGCAGAAAACACACTCCGTAGGTGATTTTCTGCCATGGAGAAGCCAAAATTTGATTTTCTGCCAATACTGCAACATGAAGATATGCAGAAAAATATTTCATCTATATGTAAGACTAAGGTTAGAATCTTTCAAACCATGGCCTTTACTAGATTGGGAGCTTAACCTACCCAATGAAAGCATTATTTCAGACCAAGATTTCCCCTCGGCTTAAGAAGGAGAATTTAAATTTGGGAAAGCCGATAAAGGCCTCCTAGCCTAAAAGGATCTCTAGACTTAGACTCCAAACTCACAAGAAGCTTCCAAGACTACTACTACACATTAAACATCAATTTTTGTCTTAAGGTATAAAGACCAAAAGTGGGGCTACAGCTGGCTCTGTCTGGGGACTTGGAGATTCACATGTCCAAGCAAGGAACTCAAATATCTAGTTTTGAAAAGTTCAAAAAAGGTGGCTCGCAACAAAACTAAAGCAAGACACAGAAAGGAAAGCAGAAAGGAAACCTAACTAGGAAAACAAAAATAGGAACTAAACATAACTATGCTACAATATAGGGGTTACCTGCTTTCAATTTATATCTGATAGAGCTTTAAATCCTAACCATTATACATCAGGGGAAGTGCCTCACCATCTATATAAGTTAATTTGAAAGAATTTTTCTCAAATGCCTGATGGATTTTGAAAGGTCCTTTCCACAGTGTTTCAAATTTCCCATGCATACCTTTGGGTGCCCTGCACTTGTCCCATAATAGCACCATGTCCCCCTCCATAAATTTCTAGGGTCTACTCTTTTTATCAAATAGGTTCTTCACAAGAATATGATGCCATGTGATATGATTGACCATTTTCTCCCTTTCTTCTTCCAATTTGCTCAGGTACATAATCCTCTTCTCTAAACCATCTTCATATATGCCATCTTCTATTAGTGTTCTCAGTTTTCAGGTTACTAATTCTAATGGCAATGGAAGGCTACCCTCTACCCCATAGATGAGTTCAAAAGGAGATACAGCAATGGCTCTTTTGGGAGTCACTCTATCCGCCCAGAGGGCTTCATAGATTTTTTTATGCCAACTTCTCTGGTTTTCTGCCACGAGATTTTTCATGATGTTCACCAAATTTTTGTTGCTAGACTCCACTTAGCCGTTCCCTTGAGGGAAATAACCAGAAGAATGGCTGATCATGATGCCGTACTCAAAAAAAAATTTAGTAATTTCTTGAGAAGAAAATTATGCAGCATTATCCATAACCAACTTATTAGGCACACCAAATCTTACCAGAATATTTTCTTTGACAAACTCACATACTACCTGCGAAGTAGTCCTTTTGGTTGCCTTGTCTTCCACCCATTTTGTGAAGTAGTCAGTTGCAGTAATTATGTAAGTATGACCTACGCTAGATGTAGGATTTATAGGACTGATAAAATCAAGCCCCCACTGCTGGAATGGTCCTTCAATTATCACCGGTCTGAGGGGTAACACTGCTAACTGTGGCTTCCCGGTAAACATATTGCATTTTTTGCATCTTTCCACCCACTGGTATGCATCTCTAAACATTCCCGGCCAGTAATAACACTATCTCAAAATCTTGAATGCAATGAATGATGAGGAGAAGTGTCCTCCAAAAGCTTCATCATGAAAAACCTTTAACAGCTTCTCCTACTGTTGTTTGTTGACACATCAAAGGAATGTTCCATCAATAGATCTCTTATATAGTATATCCTCCCAGATTACATATTTAGAAGCTTTCAATTTTAGGTCTCTTCTTTGCTTTGAAGTCAATTCCTCATGACATTCACCATATGTCAAGAAATACACAATGTTTTGAAACCATGGGTCTTGCATATTTACTGCCAAAACCAACTGCGTAGCTTTTGGATCATTGTCCGCTTGATTTTCCTCCATTGCCTTGCATAGGGTGTTCCCTCTTACCAACTTTGTGGGCTTGATCTGTATGTCATATTCTTGGGTTTTAGCTACCCATGCTCCTCTGTTGTTACAACCCACATCCTGTTCAGTCAAAATACTTTTTACTGCAATGTCAGACACATATACAAGAGAGTGGGAATGTAGGATATAAAATATGAAAATTTTAAGCGCCTTTACCACCACAAAAGTGTGCTTTTCAGTATGATAATATCTCAGCTCATGATTTTTCAGAGATGTGCTCATAAAAGTAATGGGGGCTTGAATTCCCTCTTTGTTCTCTTGCATCAGGATGGCTGACAGAGTATGTTCAGAAGAATAACAGTAGATTACAAAATCTTTCTTGGACCTTAACATCTGTTTGTTGTAACCCCGTCTCAGCTTGAATGATCATCTCCCTTCTATAGAGTCTTAGACTTTAGGGCTTCCTTAGGCTTCATCTTCACTGCCACATGCAACATGACTATGCATTCCTGGCATCTTACTCTTTCTACCGTGAGAGTCTGCAAATTCTTACCAATGTTGTTCCTCTCTGTTTCCAGCCTTAGAAGAGTATTACCTAGCTATTCAATAATTTCTAGGCCTTTGGACTCGAGCCTCTAAATCCACCTTTTGCTAATTTTTCCATAATGGTAATCTTCTTGTAACTTTGCCAAAATGGCTTGGTTCTCCGTAGCACTAGGATCAAAAGAGGTTTGGGTGCTGGGAGCACTTGCAATAGGAGTGAGAACCTATCTGATGAAGTCAATTAGTTGAGCCACTTTTTCCTTAAGCTAAATTTTGGAAGTCTTGAGATCTTCAAGCTCTTCCTCTATCACTACATTAGTGCATTTCCACTAGTCCACCTTGGTATCATGGTGAGCCAGTCCCATATCGAATGACTACAATTGAAATTCTGAGGCCATCATATCTTTGAGTCTGCCCTCCTTAGTGGGCTTAGCTACTTCCATGGTGAAATGCCCAGTCTCAGGATCACGACCCAGAGTAGACATTGTCTTCACTTTCTTATACTTGCTTGTAGTGGCCTTGGGCTGAAAGGGCCATGATAGAGTGTCTTTAATAGGATTTACTTCCCCCACCCTCTTCCTTTTGTGCTCTAGAGTGTTTTCTATCCATGACTCTACACTGGTAACTTTGTTGGCAGAAACCAACTCTTCAATGAACAACTTCCTTATGAGTGGAGGAGTAGCTTTAGGTCAGGAAGTGAATGGATTCACTAAAGTGGGTGAGGAGGAGATTAATTTTGACAACTTGAGCAACCTCCTATTGTTCCCCACCCCTTTTATCTGATTCTTTAGTAGAGGTACTAGGGCTATCCTCTCCTACTTCAACTATGACAGGGTATACCCACCTTGGAGTTTCTTGAGTTGAGGTCCCGGCTTGATTATCAAAAGAAATAGCCCTAGCTGGCTATTCAGACTCTGTAGCTTTAGGGAGCTCAGCTGTAGACTTGATTGGGTCTGTCAAGACTACTTCTTTAGTGGCTCTGATATCTAGAAAAGGACCCTGTCCATAGGTCTTCTCGAAGAGAAAATTCTTCTCAGGAGGTTCATCGCCTCCTCCCAACGGTTGAGTTGATCCTTTTGCAACTGTTGGAATTATTTTTGATGAAGTGGTTGCAACACTAGAAGTAGCCTTTGCCAGGGTTCATTGAGTGGGAGGCTTCCTTTCTGACCTTTTCCTTTGGCTTGCAATCCATTCAACCCATTTTACTGTTCTTTTGTAACTCCCCCCCATCAGAGCTTGCAAGTCACTTACTGCTTGATCCAGCATAGGCTTAGAGGTGATAGGGGTGAATTTTATCTTCTCTAGATATGTATCATCATACAGGCAATTGCCATCATCTTCTAGCCCTTCTACTGCAATGTTAACATTGAACCTTTTGATCTATTCAATGGTTAACCGGGCGTAGAATCTCTCCCTGATCTCTAAGTCATCATTGCAATTAGCCCAATAGTCTTCAATATTAGGTACATGGTGAATTGCCTGGCTCATTTGCAAGAGATCTCTGGCATAATTGACTGGATCATATTGTGCCCTTAGAACATCATAGGTTTCCAAAGAAAACCCCTTCAAGAATGTCTTAAGAACATTCTTCGCCTCCGATCGAGATGCACAATTGTAAGCTCCGATGGTCATTGGGAATTCATAGCCTTTCTTCTTGGCCTTGGCACATATTAGATTCACTTGGAGCACTTGCCTCACCACCTCGATCAACATGACCATGTCAGTAGGGTACCTGGGCAGCTTCAAAGGAAAGTCATCAAAACCTGCAAGACAAAGATACGAGAAATCCCTAAATTGAATAAAATAGCATTCGAATTGGCTTATAAAAGCCATGGCTTCAGGAGAAAATCTCCTCTCTAGACAACCTTGTAGTTCCCTGCATAGCCTCATTGTAAAGCCGTTATTAACTATGAGATAATCAGCATAACTATTTTGTAGTTGCAAAGAAGGGAAAAATGCATAGCTTTTTACATCATCTGGAAATTCCTCTAACCTAGGAAGCCCTGGCCAAATTTGAATTGTAGCTAGAATATACAGAAGGACCAAAGACATATAGAATTCATTTTGGAACTTGGCTCTATTTAGGGCATCTGAGAGATTCTCGCTCACCATAAGGGCCCAATCAATGAAGTGATGCTAGAAGCAGATTATTTGAACCAGGAAGAAATTCTTCTCAACAAAGTTAAGAGCTTTGCTCTCACCTCTAATCCTGTGAAGTAATACCAGAATATCCATGATCTCTGGATTCAGGTTTGCACCAAATAACATTTTGGGTAACTTGCCCTTGGCACTCTTTGGTTCTTTAAACCATGACTTCATGATCTCTCTCTTCCATACGGGTCCCTTCACTGAATATTCAAAGACTGCCTGACTGTAAGTCATTTCAGAGTATTCTATTTGTTATGGAATACAGAGAGAATTTTGGATGGACTCTCTATCAATAGAGAGGAGCACCGTGTTGTCTGAAAGAAGAATCTTCTTGGTGTCTGGGTTGTATTGAGCTATACATTCCCAGACCAATTAAGGAGCTTGAAATACCATAGGAAAACTAGCGGCTTTGACTAACCCGCTTTCCTTAAGCTTTTCTGTAATAGGATGCATTTGATCTGCCCTCAATCTATTCTGGAAGTTCTGCATATTGAAGAACTTCATTGAGGTATCTGAAATTTTATGCCAGTCAGAGATGATGCCATTCATCCCATTGAATCCCATAAATCTGGAAGCCATGTGAGTATGATTTGATCTAGGGATTACGAATCTCTCTTTGGGATGTAGAGAAAATGAACAATTGATCTTAGAGACTTAAAATTCAAACAATTTGGTGAAAAAATGGTGGAACCTATTCAAAATCCTCAGCTGATTTTATAGTTTTTGAATTCTTACTGTTTAACTGCCGACTTCCCGCGCCACACGAATGAAAAGACCTCTACATTAATGAACAAGTCCTTTACGAAGTAAAACGACTTTATTTGAATTAATTACTTTTCTCTCATGTCGTTAGTAAACATCTTTTCACTTTAGTAACCGTAACTATAACTTTCTTGAAGCGGCAAAAATTTACTTTTCTGCTTCTCCTTTGGGTGGAGAAATACTTATTTAGTGCTCTATGTTTGAAAATTAGCCAAAGGAGAAATCTGGCCTATAGGGGTGCAAAAATGATATGTGTTGATTTCATCGGCCTTTTTTATATGCTAGATGTCTTATGAGATGGATTTTTCTTCAAAATTCCTTCACCTTGATAGTTTGGCAGAAAACGCATTCCATGAGTCGAAACCCGCTTGTAGGAGTAGTGGAGAAGCCATTTTCTGCTTTTTCTCCTATAAGCTAACTTCGTGAATCTTTCTTTCCTTGATCATTTCTTTTGTTTCCCATAGGCTTGATCTAAGTGCCTAAAGCTTTCTTGTTCCCAAATTTCTCATTTTCCATCTTTATTTTCCCTTGTTACTCTTAAGTCTGTCAATTGCAAAAAATGCACTCCGCCGATGATTTTTTGCCATGGAGAAGGCAAAATTTGATTTACTGCCAATACTGCAACATGAATATATGCAACAAAATATTTAATCTGTATGTAATACTGAGGTTAGAATATTTCAAACCATGGCCTTTACCGGATTGGTAGATTAACCTACCCAATGAAAACATGATTTAAGACCAAGATTTCCCCCCGGCTTAAGAAGGAGAAGTTAAATTTGAGAAATCTGATAAAGTCCTCCTAGCCTAAAAGGATCTCTAGACTTAGACTCTAGACTCACAAGAAGCTTCCAAGACTACTACTATACATTAAACATCCATTTTTATCTTAAGGTATAAAGACCAAAAGTGGGGCAACAAGTAGGTCATGTGATAACTCATGTATATCAGAATTATATCAAAATGAACTGTCATTAGCCCCTAAAGGTAGTAGAACTACAATCACAATTGAAGAAAAACATGTAAGAGTTACGAAGAAGAGTCTTTTTGGGCTGGCGTCACAAAGACCAAAAATAATAGGTAACTATCATTGTGCATCATCCCAAGAAGACAAAACAAAGACACATTTATGAACAGTGGCATAGGCATATAGAAGAAGAGAGATACAAATAGAATAATGTTGATGACATTGTAATTCCTTTATCACCTTGCACCAACAGAGCAACAAGGATTGTTTAAAGAAATCTCAAATAAACATTCAACATTAAGCACATCATGTGGTAAACACAATAAATAGGAAAAAACATAGAATCTACCACACAAGAGAAGCTAATCTAGTGTATTTCCTTCCCCTCATCTTGGTCTATAGTGTGTAGGGAAGGTAGGAAATGTGCAAGAGGAGCAACATAAAGTACAATAGATGGAATAATAGAAGAATCCAAACAAGGATCATGTTGTCAAGATATGTCACTTTTCTGTCAGTAGGAGTGATAGATGATTGTTGTAAAAGCATAGCTAGTAAATTATGATCATTATCAATAGTCTCATAGTCATTAGAATCACTAGCATTAATATCATTGTTAGCATCATGAACATCATCATCAATATTGTATGTGATAAAATCTGACCTGTTGGGAGCACGCTCAGACATGCAAATGTTAGAAATATATAATCAATAAATTACATTAAACATATCTAAGAAGCATACTACAAAAACAAAAAGAGATCCCATCACAAAATATGACGAGCCAAACAAGTGCACCCAAGCCTTGTTGATTTTCTCTTAGAGAATTGTGGGTGTGCTCTCCCAACACAATATCATAATCCTACTAGATTGATGGATAAAAGCTAGAATGCAAGCTAATGGATGATGAAGAGCTCAAGAGCAAGTATGAAGAACTTGTCTCAAGTCATTCACCAAATGTGGATGAAGATGCAAATACTATACTAGGATGATATGCAATATCAAAGAAAAACTAAGATTCATTCACCATGATTAGCTAAGATGTGATTTCTATATTTCTTAAGAAACATAAACATGAAAAATGCACTAAAGATTCTAGCACTAAACTAGCATGATAACAATGCATAAATGAGAGATGATTTTCTCTTGACAATGGCCTCTATTTAAAGATTTTTTGGAGGAGAGAGAGGGCTTGGATGAGGTGGAGCTCATGTGGCATCCACATAGGTGCCACATGAGGGACACATAAGCCATGCAAGAGGCCCACTTTGCTCACACATGTGATGTGATGGGTCAAAGTGTACTTAAAGTACACATGTGAAGGATCTTGTAAGAGGTGTAAGAGTTTTGGTCCAATGAAACACTTTTAGAAAGTGTAAGAGGGTGTCATCATAGGTGTAAGAAACCTTGCAAGCACCAAATAAGGATTATTTGGAAAATACAATTTTTGAAAATTTACTCACACATGTGTGAGCAAATAATTAGGACTACTTTGTGTAGGAATCAATAAATTAGCCTAATTAACCTTAGTTAATTAGTGAATATGTTTGTTTGGTGAGAGTGATGTGAGGTAGGGTAGGATCTAGGTTCAAATTAGCTTAATCTAAATTAAAATTAAAATTAATTATGGTTTAGTAGAATTAAGTCATGTGGAGGAATAAATAAATTAAAAATTTATTTAAAAGGGTTTAATGAGGAGTAATGTATATAAATAATATTTAATACTTTAAAGGGGATAGTATTTAAATTAAATTTAAATACGAAGGAAAGTGAATCATATTTAATTAAATAAATAGAAGAATATAAAAAATATAATTAATTAATTAAAATCAATTATAATGCTATGGGAATATTAATTAAATTAATATAAGGACGATTTTAGACGTCTACATTTTGTCCCTCTTTGATGTGGCATCAAAAGTGGCATCACATCAAAGAAAAGAAAATAAGACGCCCCAGAAAGATCAGGAAAACCTAAGGTAGTGAGAGTGGAGGAGTGTGCCCCCACGAGAAAATAATAAGAAAAAATAAAATTTTTAATAAAATTTTCTCAAAAAAGGTAGGAAAAGAGGGAAAGAAGACCAATTGCGTGCCGTGTCCAAAAGAAATAGAGGAAAAATGGGGACCAGTGTAATATCCCTCCAACCCTGTCAAGTCCTGGTTATGCTCACTAGAAATTAGGAAGAGCTATATGTGAGAATGATCCTTCTTGAGATGGTTTCTTAAACCGAACCTCTTACAACTCACCATAACTTCATATTTT
>MU226878.1:510835-544483 GCA_018584345.1 Thuja plicata | reverse complement strand
TGGAACACATTAAAGCTTATCATAAATCACTCCAAAAATAGTATAATCATAAAGTAATTGAACAATCATTCAAGGTAGGTGATTTGGTCTTATATGAGAATCAAAGGAATGTAAATGCTTTACCTGGTGAAAAAGGAAAATTTAGTCCAAATTGGCTTGGACCATTTGTAGTAATTGAGGATTTTACTTCAGGTGCTTATAAAATTGCTGATATGAATGGCGTTCCTCTTAGGGAACCTATTAATATCATGCATCTCAAACATTATATCCCCAAATCATCATTTCTTTATGTGTGTACGTGTTCCTTATAGAATAATTATTTTATAAGTTATATAATCTAGAATAAATTCATACATATTTTCCTTTCCTCTTTCTTTTTAAGTTTTATGTATTGATGAAAGTAAAAAAGTAATCAACCATAGAACTAATTGTTCCAAAACAAAGTTTTCTTCATAAATAAACTTTTTTGAGTCCAATACATATGTGGCACAAAGGGCCATATCTATCAATCTCTATCTCTATGCTCTGAAGGTCGGTGGCTCCCGGATCTCTCAGATCTATGATATGAGGCTGAGGATATAAGAATGGAAGTCCGTGTGCAACTCCTCGATATTCTCATCTCCTGGATCTGCTCCCGGGCTCTCTCTAAGTCAGCCATCAATCTCTCTTCTCTTTCCTTGCATAATCTCAACTCCCGGTGTACACTTAGGAAAATATCCGCATGTCTTTCAGGATCTCTTTGTCCTTCACGGGACTCTCTCTCACTAGCTAGCAAGTGGTAGGATATACATGTATCCTTTAGAACCTCAGATACAAAGCTCCTCCACTCTGCTACACTTCCTACAAAAATCCAAAATGTAAAGCTTACTCAATTTCTTCTTCTAAGATAAAATCATTATTCAAAAATATTCTAAAAAGCTATATCATACCTGGATCTTCGGCCTGGATATCACTAAAAGGTCTAGATGGTGGGGGCATGGAGTGACTACTCTCCCCTCGCTCACTCTGTCTAGGCCTTGGTGGTGGTGTCTCTGTATGTGCTTAAGGAGGTCATTGTGATCTCAGGGGTGTAACATAGACTGGATGATCATCGGTGTCTATACCACGACCTAGGGGCATCTCTGCTGCTTCTTCCTCTACTCTCTCCTCCTCCATAGTAACTCCCCCAAGGTGAGGCTCCTCCTCATCTCTTTGATCCTCCTCCTCCTCCTCCTCCTCTCCTACTGGTATGTCATCTCCTCAGTGATGCCTCTTTGAAGGATCTAGATCACCTGTGGGGTAGTCATCGGGGAAGATATGATGTGTCCCCTGTAAACTCCAATATCTAATATACTCTCTAGTCACACCACCATAGGATATCTCAGGTGCTACCTCTATATCCTCAGTCTCATCTATCTCACTATCCTCAATATCAGCTACTATCAGTCGACGTATGGTGCCAGGTCTCTGATAGTACCTTGTAGGATATGCATATCGAGGTACTGTATGAGGAACCCCCTATACCAAACCAAAATGTCTCATCACTCTATCATAATAATACAACATCATGACATGATTAGTTGGACCCTCCAATAGCTTATGCTACTATGAGTGTCTCAACTGATGTCAAGTATCTGGCTACTCTACCATCTCAGAATAAGGCCTCCATATCACATCTCTACCTAAGATACGGTCAAAGAATACCCTCCAAAAGAGGATATCTCCATGCTACAAAACATCTGCCAGTGGATATGCAAAGACTCTAGGTGTGCTCGCATCTACAATTACAGGAGTACTCTGTGGTCATGTACATGTATAATTCTCAAACATCCAAACCTGTAGCAAGGTGCACACTGTAAGAATCTCCCGCCAGTACCTCACCAACTAACTCAGATCATGATAAAGATGGGCTAACATACTGTGGCCCCATGCAATAGTGACCTTGTCACTCTCCATCCTACATACAAGATGGGTGAATAGCGCTAAAAATACTGTACCCTTTATGTTGGGCACTACAACCAAAGAAAGTATACATAACATCACCCTCCGTACTAAGGGTGTTGGACCTGCTAGTATGGCTTCCAAGGATATCTGATCTGATCTGATCAGGTCCTCAACTATGCCACCCATCCCAAACAGTACTCCATATCTACAAAAACCTTGGATGAATCCTGTGGTCCTCTCGGTCTGACAGGCTCACCTCAGACTGGAATCCATAGGATCCTATACACATCGTCTAGTGTGACTGTGATCTCTCCTGATGGAAGATGGAAATAACATGTATCCTCATCCCATCTCTTTACTAAGGCTGATATCATAGGTTGATGGAACCTCAGCTATGGTAGGACTGCTACCCAGTATAATCCTATGTCTCTCAATAACTGTATCTCATCCTGCTATAGCTCGGCAACACTCCCTTTGACGGATAACAGTAACCCTCAAAAGGGATGCTCTCAGAGATGGACTGGATCCTGCAAGCACAAATATGAAACATATCAGTACTTCTACATCAAACATCTACTATACCAACTTGACCTAGTCAAGGTCAACCTTTTTGGGTCAGGGTTAATCTTTATGGGTCAGGGTCGACATTTTTGGGTTAGGGTTGACCTGGCCCAAAAAAGGACAAAACCTCCCCAGTCAGGGTTGACCTTTATGGGTCAGGGTCAACCTTACTAGGTCAGGGTCAACCTTATTGGGTTAGGGTTGACCTTCCCTATAAAAACATCAAAATTTCAATCACAGGTACTAGAAATAGGTACATACCTCAGGCAGTGGCGGTCAGCTAGCTAGGCACTCTCTCAGGACCTCCATGCGGCTCGCTCAAAATTCTTCTCTCTTCGGCATCCTATCTCCTTCTCCAAACTCTGCGAATGGTAAGAATGAGGTGGTAAAGGTCTCTTTCTCTTATTTATAGTCAGTAAATTAGGGTTTTACTAGGGTTTCATTTGAAGTTATATAGGTTAAATTCGAATTTTCCCTTTATATGCATTTAGATAGGAATCTACTCTTTTCATCATAATTAGAGTTTGGTATCTCTGTTTTTAGTGTTGTCAGAGGTGTTGTTATCATGATTTAAATACCTAACCTCTTAAATCAGTTTAGGAAGGTTTAGGACCCTTCTAACTGATTTAGGAAAAGAATTTTTCAACAAATGGCATAATCAGTGTATAGAAATTACCTTATCACCCTGTTTCACCTTCCATGAATCAGTAAGCCGAATCAGGGGGGCATAAGGGGTCCTATATACTTCTCAAGATCATCATAGTAAGACTTAGGTGCTCTCTATATTTTCATTAACCTCATGTGTTGCAGGTTGTGGATACTAATGGTTTCTCGTTGGATCTTCGCATTGAGGACTTAGCTATATCCTTTTTATACTTTATGATGTTTCTTACTTTAGCTTGCATATTCACGTAGTATCATATCTAAGCTAAAGTGGGGGCTAAATGTATCATCTTAAAATGGAAGCACTTCCATTTTGATAGGCTTATCACCCTCATTTAGTATGGTTGGCATATTAGATTTGCATATGTGCTTGATTATACATGTATAGATTAAAGTTAGGGTTAGGATCTTGTGGATTCTCCTAGATTTATCTCTCCATGGATCTTCTCTCTAGGTAGGATCTATGTATTGGTACTCCTAGGCCTCATTCTAATATCTCTCTAGTCTTCTAGGCCTTCTTAAACACTCTGGCACATTCCCCTACCTTTCTAGGTCCCCGGCTGATCTGGAAACCTTTCTGCAACTTCCTGGTGAGCTGCCTGAAATCTCAGGTTAGGGTCAAGGTTGACCCTGACCTAGGTCAGGGTAGAAGTTGACCTTGACCTAAGTCAGCGTTGAGATCAACATAGACCTTTTCTAGGTAGTGTTCCCTGCTTTCAAATCTAGAGCTTATCAAGGCCCGGAACTTAAAATAGGTCCCCAGGTTCGGATGCGGAAGTGTTTTCTTTCATATTTGAATTAATATGTTTCCTCCTTAGTTGGGAAATGTGATTGGACCATGATTCAAGGTGAAATTTGAATTTGGATCCCTTGCATTGCCCTAGGAGGCCTATGTTGAAATCTCTATATAAGCACTCTCTTTTGCCTTCATTTGATGATGCAAACAAGCAAGAGGATGATATAGAAGGATAAGCTAGGTGGACATATCATCATCTTCTATCAAGCATTTTGAAGGATAATCTATGGTGGATCTTCATTGAAGCAAGAAAGCTCTCTCTTTAGATCTACTATTTTCAACATTCAATCATTCAAAGGACATTACCATGGGGTAACAATTACGGATTGTGAGTTGATAAGAATACTTTAGCCTTGGGGGCTTGGTATGCTTTCTTTGTCATAGTCAAATCTATGCATTGCTTTCTCATTTTCATGTTATGTTAGGATTGTTAATCTAGAAGATTAGGTCTTGATATTGCATGTTTACAAGCTCTCTTCAAGAGATCAATACACATACACACATTACATTCTATATTCAGCTATTCGTGGAGGTGGAGATCACCAAAATGGGGGTTTGACTAAGGCAAAACCCTATATAGCCACCCCAAAATCCCTCTTTTCATATATTTGTAGGTGTTTTTTTAAGGAGTTATAGGTTTAGAACAACAGATCAGAGGCCAGATCTGCATACCCTTTTCGACAAACTTTCAGGATCCGTAAACAAAGTCAATTTTAGATCTGTGTAGGTCAGGGTCGACATTATTGGGCTAGGGTTGACATTTATGGGTCAAGGTTGACCTTTTTCATAAGACGACATTGGAACGGAAAATGATTTCTGGGTTTTGTTTGTCTCTGCGTTTTAGTTCAGTATCAATTGTCAAATTTTCTAGAAACTCAATACAGTCCTCAGAAAATGAGTTTTTCTAGATCTTCTATGTTATGAGGTAGGTATCTTGTCCATTTATTTCTTATGTATTCCCCAAGCTATTTTATCATATTAATTAAGTGTAAGAAAACATAAACTTGGCCTTAGGATCTCGCTTTACTATATTACATAAATCTTATTTAGGGAATCCTTCTTGTGTCATGATATTTTATCTGACACCTAGTACAATAGGACTTCGATGATGAGATAAAATGCACCAAAATTGATTAGAATTGTAAGGTGCCAATTTTGGGGTGTTACATTTTTCCCCTCTTTGAATTGATGTGCAAGCAGCACATTGATTCAAAGAATAGTCTGATGTGAAGATGAAGATTTTGAAAGTCTAGGTTAGGTTGCCAAGACACCGATCAGATCGATATTCAGAACCACCTTCAGAATGAAGCATGATTCTCTGAAGTCTAAGTTAAATTGCAAAGACAACAGTCCAAATACAACTTGATAGAAGATCAGAATCAGGGTTATATTTCCCCAATGTCCACTGATAGTTGATGAAGATCTAGGACTATCTCCAGAATCAAGGTTATATTGCCCCAATACAAAGGTTAGCACTTCGAGATCTAGGTTAGGTTTCCCAGATAATGGTCTAAAAGAGATTTTGAGAGCTATCTTTAGAATGAAGCATGACTTTCAGGAATTAGGGTTAGATCACCCCTATACACAATGAGATTTCAAGAATCATCTATAGAAAGAATCTTGATCCTTGAGGATCCGAGTTAGATTGCTCAGATACATAGAAAGATAAATGGCAAGATGACAAGATGCGAAGCATCAAGATGCCCCTAGAGATTCAAGATCATGGAATATCAAATTTTGACCATAAGGTACAAAAAATTGAATATGCCCCAAGTGATGAGATGCCCCTAGCAATGGGGACTTTTGATTCAGATCAGATTGATTCGAGAATGATGCAAAAAGATTCAATGTTGCAATCATCCTGCCCCCTTAGGAGTGAAATCAAAAGATGACACATCATAATGATTATCGAGAGTGAGAAATCACAGATAGAAGCAAGATCAAAGATCTAGAGATATCAGAGATAGATCAAAAGAAGGTAGAATCAATTTAGAGCTATCAAGAGGTCCTGTTGACTAGGTTTGACCATAGTTGACCAAGTTTGACCAAAATTGACTAGAGTTGACTTTGATGAAAATATTGTAGAAGCTGAGAAAATGATGACGAGAGATGATTCTGACAAGAAAGTGACATCACAATGTTCACTACACAAGCGTTCGACCACGTCGGTCCCAAAATTTTAAAACATGATTTTGAACTGCTTAGGAGTGTTAGATTTTGATTTTGATCATGAAAATGGATTCAGAACAGTCGATTTAGCTAAGGGTGCAATTTTCACAGAAAATAGAGCACTTCTGAAAATAAGGTCAAAAGCTATATAAGGCCCGGAGGGGTCATTTTCAAATCATTATTCACTTTTCTCTTTAGTGATGATGAGAGCTCCAACTAACATTGATAGCATCCATGTGCATACACACCGATTCAAGCACTCCCAGTGACACAACCGGCCACCGGAGTATGACGCACCTATAAGTAATCAAAAAACCATCCTGCATTTTAAATTCTATAAATTTTTAGGTCATTTTAGCACGTTTTAAAGTTTTTTAGGTCTGTTGCGTCAAGTCTCACACAAGGGAACAATTTCTTCATGCTGGCCTAGAGCACCCTTCGCATGAGGATTTAGTTTCCTTGCATGGATTAGGGCTTCCTCGTGCGGGGCCCTTCTGTGTGCTCATGCGAAGTGTGCATTAATACCGTGCGAGATTTCATCGCATGTGATGGAATCTCGCGCCAGAAGAGATCCTGTCTCGCATGGGGCAAAAGCTCATGTGGGAAAAGAGTTTCCTCGCATGGGAATTCTTCTTAGTCTGGAAATTTGTCATTTTTCATGTCGCAGAGTCAGCTAGTTATAATGCCTCAAAATTGTGTGTAGGATAGATACATAGTTGCATTTGTTGTCATTGCTTTTAAAAAAATCATCATGTTGAGGTGCTGATCCAATTTCATCGCTTGCTTTGCAGGTTGACTTCCTTGATATTGTGTTTTGGTCGCACCATCTTGTCATGGGTGAGTTTCTATAGAGATTGTCAGATGCTGATAGTGCCCATCTCGACGGGCTAGGATTGTCATATCTTTGCGATGCACTCGATATTCGGGTAAATCACGGTCTATTGGGTGCATTGGTTGAGCATTTCCATTCAGAGATGAACACATTCCATTTGTCATAGGGGGAGATGACATTCACTCCTAAGGACATCTACAAGATCCTGAGAGTACCATTCCATGGGGCTCATGTAGAGTATGATACCCAGCCGAGAGTAGGTACACTGGCACTGAGAGTGGTCTTCGATGATGATCTGGTGATGGGTCGAGCCATCTCTTGGGAGGATTTGATGGGTAGGTATGAAATAGATCACCCACTGGCAGTTGTCTTTATGCTTTTCTTGAGTTGTCACCTGGTTCCAGATCAAGGTCAGCATAGATTAGAGTGCATTTGGGGAGGCATGTTGTAGAGAATGCTAGCCACACGAGTAGTGAGATTCAGATGGGGCGAGTGTAAGCTCGCATAGATGTATCACGAGATGCACGAGATTGTGTATCGAGGTGCACAGACTATGGTGGCAGGAGTCATTGTCTTACAGATCTGGTCCTGGGAACACCTTAGAGTTGTACATTTATAGATATGTTGGTCCTATGACCCAGCCCGTGTTGGGTAAGATAGAGCAGTGATGAGCCCAAATAGATGATACGACAGTAGTTATATGGCAGCCATGGATAGCCACTGAGGTGTGGGATGACACACGACATGATTTTTTGTATATATTCTATTCACGTCCTTTGATCAGGTGTACTATCATCGTTATTAAGAGCTTCCTATTGACATGAGTATTACATTAGTTTGGGAGACCCCAAGATGTTTATCAGGAGTATTGTACTTATGCCTGATTTGTCGATGAGACGAAGAAGGGCTGGCAGAGATATCTAGATAGGGGCTAGAGCATGATAGATGCATGAGTATCACCAAATCAGTGGGATTACATGGCAAGGGTGATGAATGCAGGTATGACACCTACATACAGGGATCACATCTTAGCCCATTCATTCCCTATATTTACAGATCCTATGGGCATGGGCCCACATGTACAATAGGTGGTACAACCACCACCATAGTAGCAAGTGCAGTAGCCACCACTACAATAGGCACAACATCCACCATAGCAACCACCACAGTAGGCATAGCAGCCACCACAACCACCACCACAATAGGTACCACCCCTATAGAGGACTTGGCAGATTCCCATCCCCACTAGACCTATGGTGTCAGATGTAGGTGCAAGGAGCAATGGTACATAAGAGAGATCTACTGAGTAGGGTAAGGATACCATTATGGCTGATACTATTACAGCCAATCCACAGGCATGCAGATAGGTAGCCCAGTTATAGGAGGCTCTCCAGAGGGTCCGAGAGAGGGTGAGACAGGTACAAAGGGAGCGGGATGACTTTCGCACATAGGTGATCATTCAAGAGACTTGAGTGGCTGAGTGAGATCAAGAGATCCAAGGGTTATAGGAGGCAATAGCTAGATCTTAGATAGAGGCTAGATATGAGGCTGCTCAGTCAGCCTATTACTATATTGCATACACTATTGCAGTTCCAGAGGCAGTGGACTAGGTTCTGCCATTTTTAGAGTGTGTTGGGGCATGGGCCGCTCCATAGGGACCACCTCCACAGGGACCACCTCCTCAATAGTAGGACATGCCACCTCCTCCACCTTCACCAGGTGGTTAGATGAGACACTTGATATACATATTGTACCACCATTTTGATAGACACTTCTCGAGTAGCACCCTTGTACATTTGATCCATTTGATATATATATGAGCTCAATTTTGGCATCATTGTACTTGTTTATATATTGCTTTAGATTTGCATGTCTTGTAAGAATTTTTCTATATGATTAGATGTATGGATTAGAAATGCATGCCATTGATGAATATGCAAATGTTAATGCACATGTTTATTGATAAATGCTATAAATGTAATGCAATGATAGATGTTAGATGGATAGATGCTATGTATGATTTGATTTATGTTTATAATGGATGCACATGTTTATGGATATGTAAATGCAAATGAATGTATGGAAATGCAATGATATTAATCATCTCATGCAGGATATTGCAATATACAACATGTACTAACCAAAAGAATATGAATGGAAATTGAGAGCGAGTATCGGACACTTGTGCAGTCGATAGGAATCCAGGAAAAAAGATGAGGACCTTCAAAGAATGAGAAGACAATGAAGAGAGAACCAAAAAATGTCGTGATGTAAGCCTAAAATGTGAATGCAAGCCTAAGCTAAATGCAACCCTAGGACTTGGTTGTTGGACTCATCGCGTAATTATCATCATCGATAACTTTTGGAACATCGAAGTCAATACAATCCTTACTGGCGCCAAGGAAACCATAAGAATATGAATATGACTTTCATCAGATAAAATGTAGGAAAGGAATGTAAGCGTCAGGGCACAAAAGCCAAGATGACCTAAACATTGTTTCCAGTTTGATATAGTAAGAATACACAAGTAAAAAAATAAAGCAATAACAGTCAAGGAAATATTTCCAATCTCCCCTTAGCGTACAAATAAACAAGATCAAGGGATGTGAGGCTTTTCCACCTTAATGCAGAAGCTCTTATCACATACACCCTATTTATTTGATGTTGCTGGATCATTGAAACCACTCCCATAAGCAGTAGACAAAGAAAATATGAGTGAAATTCATGAGAACAGACAACATACAAAGAGAGATTCAATCATATCTCAGCATGTTTCAAAGTTTACGAATGTGTTTAAGGTGTTTGAAAAACACCGTTGTGATTGTGAGTGCAATGTGTTTGACTACTGTCGAGAGATGTTTACTTGGCGATATCCAATGTGTGTTGAAAAAAACAGATGTGTCCAAAGATAGTGTTGAAAAACACTGTTTGATTGGAGTATTGAGAAACACCAGTTTGTGCCAGTAGATAGTTGTCCTTTAGAACTGACAAGATTACTGACTCGAGTGTAAACCGAAGATATGATCAAAGTGGGGAGCCATGCCCCCAAGTACTGAATGGATTGATGTCAAAAACATATATTAGCGAGTTGATGTGAGAAATCTTAGCAATACAGTGACACTAGGTAGATGTAGTGAGAACCATTGGTGACTAACACAAGAGAGATTCCCAAATATAAATATTAGCATGAGATCTAGGCATCAGTAGGCAGACTTAGTGAGAACCACTGGTGACTGATGTGAAGAGGAGAGAGACTCCAAAAGATGGGGCAATGCCCCCTAGACCAGGAAGATGCCCTCGAGTGTGACCAGTTTCAATCCATGTGAAGTTGAGAAAAATCTCAAAGATGACTGAGAGCGAAGGCATGAGGGAGAAAACTAAAGCAGGAAAGCACACTAAAGCAGGAAAGAAAACTGAAGCAGGAAAGCAAACTAAAGCAGGAAAGAAAACTAAAGCAAGACAACAAACTAAAGTAGGAAAGCCAAGGAATGCTATGATAGATAGAGCATTACAGAAAAAGAGGTGCCTATTTACCAGGTTTTCACCATCTTGGCAGAAATTCTATTTTTGCTACCATGATGCCTATTTACCAGGTTTTCATCAATGGCACATTTTTCTCTTTTTTTGTATTTTCATTTTTCAAATTTTTTGTATTTTTTCATTTTTAATTTTTTTTGGTATTATCAAGGCACCTATTTACTAGGTTTTCACTAGGATAATAGATACATCAAAGTGCCTCTTTTCCAGGTTTTCACTAAGATGATCATTTTTTTAGGACATTTTGCAATTTTTAGGATTTTTCAGAATAAAGTATGTACATGAGCATTCATAAGACATCTCAACTGTAGAAATTCTTCAGATGAAGAGTGTTGATAGGCTCTTTGAGCTATTCTCCCTCTGTGGTGGAGAGCTAATAAGCGTCAAACCCAAATACTGCAGTGATAATATATGGACCAAGCCAGTTTGGTTCAAACTTTCCTTTCTGGATCCGTTGTTGTTGATTCTTAGGGTTCTCTCTCAGGACGAGATCACCCATTTGAAAGTCTCTTGGTATGACCTTCTTGTTATAGATTTTAGATATTCTCTTCTGATATGATCAGAGATGATCAAATGCCACCTTCCGATGTTCATCTAGTAGTTCAAGCTCTTGTAGCCAAGATATTCTAACATCATCATTAGTAATGAGGCCCTTCAAAGAGACTCGCAAGGTAGGAATCTCAACCTCAATAGGAAGCATTGCATCTACACCATAAACTAGTGCAAAGGGCGTGGCCCCTATTGGTGTCTGTATACTGTTGTGGTAAGCCCATAAAGCTAGATTAATCTGGAGATGCCAGTCTCATCCAGATTTGTGTATTGTGTGGTGTAAGATCTTGAGAATAGTCTTATTTGAAGCTTCCGCCTATCCATTACCCTCGGTATAATAGATAGAAGACCATTGCTAAATAATCTTGAACTTAGTGCATAAATCTGTTAGATCTTTATTCTTGAATTGCCCCCCATTGTCAATCATTATTGATGAGGGTACACCATATCTACAGATGATGTAGTTCAGTATAAACATGGTTACAGACTTGCCATCAGGTACGCTGAGAGGTACTGCTTCAACCCACTTGGTGAAATAATCTATAGTAGTAATGATGTATTTATGTCCCCTTAAAGAAGATAGATATATCTGACCCACTAAGTTGAAGGCCCATTGCTGAAATGGCCAAAATCTGACAAAAGGAATGAGCTCCTTGGCAGGAGCATGGATCAAATTTCCATGAAGCTAGCATTGTTTGCAAGATTTAGAAAATTGTGTAGCTTCTTTCTCCATATTCGGCCAATAGTAACCAGCTCTAATAAGTTTTGCGAGCCAGTGTTAGACCATTTGAGTGAGACCCACATATACCTTCATGCACCTCTACTAATGCACACTTAGACTCATCAGGTTCTAAACACCTAAGGAGGGTACTGTCTAGACCTCATCTATATAAGTCATTAGCTACGATGACAAACCGTGAAGCACAGCGGATTAAGTGGAATTTCTCAGGAATGATTTGGTCACAAAGATAGGAGTAGATATGATGGTAGTGAGATGAGTCATGTCCAATGACTAAACAGATCATCTGGGAGTGAGGGGATTCATAGGCAAGGTAGCATAATGTCTCCACTAGGAATTCATGTCTGAAGTCATTTTCTGGCATTTGTAACATGGAAGCCAGAGTAGCCATGGCATCAGCTGCGTTATTATCCACCCTTGGAATTTTTTGGAACATAACATGTGCAAAGTATTTCTTAAGATCATCAACCATCTTCTTATAAGGCACCAGTTTTTCATCTTTTGTTTGATAGATGTCATTCACCTGATTAATAACCAACTGTGAATCTCCAAAGAATTTTAGCTCATCAACACGCCATTCAATAGAAATATTTAATCCATTAACCAAAGCTTCATACTCAGTGGTGTTATTTGTGCAAGGAAACATCATTTTGTATGCCTTTGGTAATGAATACCGCTAAGGTGTAATAAACAAGATTCTAGCACTTGACCCCTGCTGGGTGAATGATCCATCAAAGAACATGGTCCATGACTGATGTGTGAGAAGCATGATGGACTCATCTAGGAACTTGATCCTTAATGGTTGATGATCTATAATAGGTACCTCAGCCAACTGATCTGCGATTGCTTGCCCTTTGATAGCTCTTCTCTCAACATATTCAATATCAACTTCACTAACAAGCATGACCCATTTAGCTACTCTACCTGTGAGGGTAGCTTTACTAAGTAAGTACTTTAATGGATGAATTTTTGCAATTCTCCTAGTAGTGTGAGAAAGCATATAATGTTGTAACTTCTAGGAAGCAAACACCACCGCTAGGAAAGCTTTCTCAATTACAGAATAATTCATTTCATAAGAGACCAATGTCCTACTGATATAATAGATTGCTCTTTCTTTATTATTTTGATCTTCTTGGGCCAATAGAGCACCCAGAGATGTTTCTATAGCTGAGATGCATAAGATCAATGGCTTCCCATGAATAGGAGGCATTAATATAGGTAGATTGGCTAGATATTGTTTCATCTATTGAAAGCCTTGTTAACATTCTGTGTTCCATTCATAGGTCACACCTTTATGTAGATCTTTAGTAAATGGTTGAGATTTTTTAGCTAGCTGTGAGATGACACGCTGGATAGATTGAAGCCAACCTTGAAGATCTCTAATTTGTCTAATATTGCAAGGGGGAGACATTTCCATGATAGCTTGCACCTTTGCAGGATCCACCTCGATTCCTTTCATGGAGATGATATAACCAAGAAATTTTCCTGAAGTTACCCCAAATGCACATTTCTTAGGATTAAGATGCAGTATAAATTTTTCCATACAATCTAGTATAGGGCTTAGACCAGTGAGACGTGCCTTCCTATCCATGCTTTTAGCAAGGGTGTCATCAACATAGTCCTCCATTGTCTTGTGCATCATATCATGAAATATGGTAGTGACTACTCTCTGATACGTAGCTCTAGCATTTTTTAGACCAAAAGGCATAACATTCTAGTAGAAAGTACCCCATGCACAAGTGAAGGCAGTCTTTTCTTGGTCCTCTAGCGCAATTTTAATTTGGTTATAACCAGAGAAACCATCCATTAAAGAGTATATTTCATATTCTTTTTTCATATCCATAATCATATCAATGTTGGGAAGTGGAAAATCATCTTTTGGACATGCCTTATTTAAGTCCCTAAAGTCTGTGTAGACTCTGATAGATTTGTCATGCTTTGACACTGGAACTATGTTGGATATCCATTCTGCATAATCAATGGCTCTAATGAACCTAGGTTTTAGAAGTTTTTCCAACTCTGCCTTGACAAGTAAAGCCACATGTGGATGCATCTTTCTAAGTTTTTGTTTGACTGGTTTCACACCTAGAGTTATTGATAAGTGATGCATGATAAGATCAGGATCTACACCAGGCATGTCAGAGTATGTCCATGCAAAATTTATCTTTTTGTCCTTGAAGAAATCTATGAATTCCTTGAGTTCTTCTGCAGATAATGACTTAGCCACATGAATAATGTGTGGATGTTCTTCTATACCTAGATTTATCAGCTGAGTTGGCTCAATTAGCACTGATGAGCGTTCCTGGAAATGACTTGAAAGCACATCAAGTATCTCATCATCAAGTGCCTCAAAGAGGTTTTCACCTTTGGATACATATTTTTTTTTTACTTTTTTTTGGATCTGACACTGCCACAATGTGGTTTTCACCACCAGAGCGCCTATTTTTTCTTCTTTTAATTTTATGACTAAGATACTTGATATCAACCTCGATCATGGTAACACTTTCTTCACTAGTGGAGGACGTTATAGGTTCAACAGTGTGAAGATAGCAGGATAGAGCATAGTCATTCTAGAATGTAAGGAATTCATTAGATGAGGTAGGGGAATTCCAGTCTATTAGCTCGGGATGTTGGAGTGAGAGAGAAGTGGCAGGTTCAAGTGCATTCACGGTATAGTCATCGAAAGCATTGACTAGTAAGCTAAGAGCTAAATTGATCTCATCCAAAGGTGTGTTCAAATCCTTTTGACTCCTAGCAAATTTAGTAGAAGAAATGTTAACATTTATGGACTTGGACTCATTAGACCTTTCATTAGACCCCTCAGTTAGGTCGAGAAGATTTTCAGAGGATCCTTCTGAAAAACTATCAAACTCATATTCATGAGAATTTGTGTCTAAACTCTGACTAGGATGTTTGTACCATGAAGGTTTGGGAGTTCTTGAGACACCAGCCTTTTCTTGTGCCAACTTCTCTTGAAATTATGGTGGTATGTACCACTCACCTTGGAAATTAGGGTCTTGTAACACTTTCCATTGTTCGTAGGTTAATGTATCAAATGGAGTGACTTTGTCAGAATTGCTGTCAGTCTCGGCTATACTGACACATGGTACAAAATTATCTATCTTAGCAAAGAATGCTGCCAGGTCTAGAGGAATGGGGTAAGGAAAGCAATACTCATCAGAGCTATCCTCTATGGTGTCAGTTGTAGCTGTGCCTTCAGGTTTTGGTGGAAGATCCAATTTTGGAACAAATTTGTTAATCCCTAGATGGAACAAGATCTTCTTTAAGCCTAAACCAGTTGTGTCTTTCATCTTTTGACCTGTAACTTCAATAGGTTCTACTAACCCATTACCATTCACTCCTATTGGACCACTCCCTTTGTACCTGAAGCATTTCATAATTTTAAGACCTTCACTATTGGGGTTTAGTTCACAAGTTGGGGCAGTCTGTTCAGATATGTTCTTTCCTTTGCAAAGCCAAGCCTTAATAGCTCTTTGCTTATCTTCATCTTCTAGTGGTGTTGAAGTTCGTATAAAGGCACCATCATAAACTATCTCAGGAGGAGTAGAATATCTATTGTTCTTAGAGGGTCTCCCGTAAGAACAAGGAGACAGAGG
Source organism: Thuja plicata (assembly GCA_018584345.1). Classification (NCBI taxonomy): domain Eukaryota; kingdom Viridiplantae; phylum Streptophyta; class Pinopsida; order Cupressales; family Cupressaceae; genus Thuja; species Thuja plicata. The sequence continues at coordinate 529,097 of MU226878.1, read as the reverse complement.
TAGAGCTGCTAATGATAGCACGAGTTCTATTTGATACCCCCCCATGCCTATGTCTTTTATTTTCAAGGTCTGTTCCATGTCTCTAAGCTTGGAATCACATAATTCTATGTAATCTCTATTAGTCAGAAAAAGACTATTAGCTGACTGTGTGAGCGTGTTACAAGAAGAGCCCATACTCACAGTATTGTCACCTCTGCGCCTTAGAAAGGAAACTTAATGCACTGATGATATGTAGAGGGAACCACTTGCATTTCATGTATCCATGGTCTTCCCAGTAGGATGTTATAAGAAAGAGGAAGGTCCAGCACCTGACATGTGACATCTCTATCAACCGGTCCAACCCAAATGGGTAACACAACCAAACCTTTAGACTTTCTTTCTTCTTCATCATAGGCCTTAATAGTAATTCTCTTGCAAGAATCTATGTGATCTTCATCATATCCTAGCTAAGCAAGAAAGTGAGTAGAGCAAATATTGAGACCAGTACCATTATCAATAAGGACGTGAGAGACTAGTGAATTATGCGGGTGAATAATCGAGTGATCATCTTCTTCTAAGAAGGATAAATAGTGTGGTGAAGTCAAATGACCCACCATGGATTGAAACTAATCCAGATTGATGTCTTTGGGGACTTTAGCTTCTGTGAGAGCTTTATCCAGAATCTGCCTATGAGCAGGAGAGATCTTCAACAACTCAAAGATAGTTATTTGAGCATTGGTTCTTTGCAGCTGGTCAACAATGCTATAACTAGCAGTAGGAGGCATAGGGACCACTTTCGTGGTCTTTTTGGCAAAGCCAAAAATATTTTTATCTGAGGGTTGTTTCGGTGTGGATGTAGTAGCAGGAGGTTTAGGACCCTTGATAGTGATTTTAGCACGGGTTTTGGTAGTGATGTTTACGCAATCCCGAGACAGTTCAGATTCAAATGAGTGAGACCTAGGGCCTCTTAAGAAAAATGGGGTCTTAGGCTTAGGAGCATCCCTTCTCCCCTTGGTAGTAACCACATCACAATACTCAACTCCAACAGGTTTGATCATATTGATGACATTGTCATAAGTGGCATGTGCATAGTTAACCTTGGCATTGTTGTTCTTAGCATTGTAAGACTCACCTTTCTCATGACAAGGAAAGGGGTCTTTAAATGCCTGGTGATATGAATTCTTAATATGATTTTCCACAACAATAACTTTGTTATGAATCAAATCTTGGACTTTATGATGCAATTGAAGACAAGTAGCAGTCTTATGACCCTTGTTTTGGTGATAGTCATAGTATGCATTTTCGTTCCACCAATGGGGTCATGGTTGCAGATCATATAAAAATTTGTCTAAAGGAGTGAGAATCTGATTTTGCACTTAATTCTTGAAAACCACATCAAGTGGTTCTCCCAAGGAAGTAAATTCATGCTTGGGTCGAGGGGCCCAAGGTGTGTTGCCAGAGAATCTAGAAGGTGGTTGAGTATTTGTTGCAACCTTTTCAAAAGATTTGGTTTCTTGTATACCAGAAGTAAGATTGAAGACCAATTTTGAAGGAGTTGGGGTCACATTATCAACCGCTCCATCATTCACAACATCCCTATTTTTGTTGACAAACTTCCCTTTATCTTTGTTGGAAGAGGATGAACCTTGTTTGTTGTCTTTATACAAAGTCAATTCACCTTTCTTAACCATAAATGCCTCTATCCTCACATCTTGATTTATCAAATTGTCAAAATTAAGGGGACCTTGAAGTTGTACTTGATACCCAAAACTAGGGGTGAGATTATCCAAGAAGATATCGAGTTTCTCAGATTCAGGTATTTTGCGAGGATAATTTATGCAAAGTTGTCTCCATCTTTGCAGAAATGTCAAGAATGGCTCCCCTTGCCTTTGCTTGAGATTGCAAAGGTCCTTGATGTTTATGGGATGTTGTATGTTGTGAGAATAGTGCTACATAAAGAGATTAGCAATCTCATCAAAAGTCTTGATGCCGATGGGTATTTGAGAAAACCACTCCATGGCAGGTCCACCCAAACTTCAAGGAAAGAGACACATCAAATAGGTTTGATCATGAATAAAATCCATAGAAAGGGCCCCAAATTCTCTCAGATGGTCCTGAGGATTGATGGTACCCAAGTATTTATCATATTTAGGGAGTTCTACACCTTTTGGAAAAGGTGGCATATGAAGACTCCTATCAAAAGGGAAAGGAAAAATACTCTCCATCGTGAATTGTTGTGCAGGTTTGTCCTTATCCTTCATAAGTTGGATAATTTGATTTTGCATATCTTGAATCACCTTATGCAATTTGGTAGTCTCACTCTCTTCTTCTTTCACCACAAGTGTTTCCACTTGGAAGTTTGAGGGTAGCTTAACTCCTTATTTTTCCAAATCTAGAAAATATTTCTCTTTATCTTGTGCAAGGAGAATTTTCATCATCTTGATGAGAGCCTTATTAGATTTTGCAGCATCTATGTCATTTTGAGTTTTGGCTCATCATCATTACCAAGGATCTCATAAATGCTTTGACCCTAATCTTGACTCTTGTCATATGGAGGAGGGCGATTATGATGTTGCACCTCTTGTTGACCCTGATCATTTTGAGATTGGTTGTTGACCCCACTATATTAACCTTGTAAGTAATCAAAAGGAGTTGTCATGTCGTTAATGTGAGATTGTGCTGTGTGCACAACTTCAGTATGAGTGTGAGTATTGAGTTGAGAATTTGTGGTCAATGTAACTCTTGGCAGATCAAAGGGGTTGATAGGATCAAAAGGATTGATATGTTCAAAAGGATCACTAAGGAAGCAAGGATCGTCAATACGATCAACCCAAATAGGTGACTTTCTAAAGCTTTGTTGATCTAAAAGAAATGAATTATGTTGATCTTGAAACAAAGGATTAGAGCACAGCTGAAACACTAGTTTCTGATTCAAACTAGGATCTGTACTAAGTGTAGAAGAGGAACTTGAGGATCCCTCTTGACTATCAGGTTGAATGATAGATTTGGAATGATCTTTTCCTTGATTACGAGGTTTACCCTTACTTATGCCAGAACTAAGAATGAGGAATATATTACCGCTTCTAGTCATAAAAGGCATAGATGAAGATGAAATGAGAGAGGACCTAGGATCCAACTTAGAACTCTATCTCTAGAGATAATGAAAAGGAGATAATAGGCTAGAACAACCAAGATGTGAGATGCACCCAGCGTGATTCATCAAGAGTATGGTTAGAACAGTCAAGATGTGACTATCGCGTCACAAGGTACAAAAAACACAGAAAAGATAGGACAAAGACAAAGAGAAAAGATGATTTTGAGTAAGAATCAGTCAGTTTGCAACTTGAAACAACCAGTTTTAGACCGTAGACAACAAGGAAATAGGTAATCAGACCTCAAGCAAAAGTCAGATCAGGCGAAAAAATAATCAGTTAGCAGGAAAAAGCTTGTTGTTTTAGGACACCAAGGTATAGATTCATGCGAGGAAGTGCTCAAATACATGCAGGAAAATGCAAGCTCACGCAAGGAAGTGCTCAATTTATGAAATCTCGCATGAGAAAACTCTAGGTTTTGATAAACAGACTCAGTTTTTGAGACAAAAACTAGATTTTGAGACACAATCAGGACTGTTCTCTGATAGAATTTCTAGATTTAGGGTAGCTTTATGATAGTACATATCAACAATCTCAGTTTGAAGGTGGCAAGCACTCGTTAACAAGCATGAAGTTTCAATCAAGCAATAGTGACATAAGCAATAGTCGTAAACAGTTCTACCAAGGACAAATCAACTTGGCAGAATCATGGGAGTCTTTATTTGATCATGATTGGATAGTTTAAGACTTGAAACAAACACTTAGTTATCCCTACAAAGAAAATGGTGGAGAAGACAAAATTTGTGCCCCACTGTCTTATGTGTATGTATGCACCTCACACAGTAGTGTCACCCCTGAGAGGGTGCCTGTGTTTTTTGTGTTTCCAAGGACTAATTATATATGTTTAAAGGTTACCCTTAAATCAGGGGCTAGTATCATATACCACTTCAAGCATCTAGATGCATACCTATGTCAAGAATCTAGGGGAGAGATTCTTCCCTCTCCCTACGCATAGATTATGTCTTCTTTCGGAGGTGATCTGGGTAGGCATCTAACTAAGAGAGTTTTTAGTGGGCTTCTGTTCACAATGACCTTTGGTGCCTCTGATTTAGAGATAGGGCCTCACAGCCACACCAACACTTGAAAGTCATACACCCTTGCAAGCAAGGCTGGGAGCGGTGCCGCTCAGTACAACAAACAAGGCTTTTTCAAGATGATAGTTAGAATTATGAGAAAGAAGTTACCATGTCTTGGATTCTTTGGAATCAACAAAGTAGACTTTATTATAGTGAGGTGGAATCACCGGTGATAGGTGTGTACTCACTTGGGTCATTCTCGGAGGTTCAAATTTTGGCAGGCCCTCTAAAGGTGACACAAACTTGGCTTGGATTCAAGGGTCCTATTTTCTGATTCTATCAAAGAGAGAAGAGAATACTTCTCTACGTATTCACCTTACCCAAACATGAAAGACATATTCATCACTAAGATAGCGTCACTCCACAAAATCCACAAGCCTTTGGGTTTCTAATTCTCTCAAAGAGAGAAGAGCATAATCCCCTAATAAGTAGATGTGTTAAAGATCCATTAACTTGCTCTACTTCCCCAGGTATCCATCATTCTAGCAACATCTGGGTCTCAGTTTCATCCATGGGCATCACTTCCATGTAATGAAGAGCCTATTCCCCTACTTTTCTATCAGGACCCTTAAGAAATTTTAACAAAGCCCTATTTAAACTATGTGAATGAAAAACAGTAAACAAGCACAACATTTTTAATATGTCTTTGACAACCGTCCTACAAGCAAACCGTTAGCAAGTTTTCATGATCTTTGACAAGCGACCTGCAGACCACTGTTATGCTGTAGCAGAAATCAGAAACATGAAATCAACAACATAAAGTAAATGTCAAAAAATGATAATAGTAAATTGCAAAATCTGAAAATTTAATGATTGTCTATAAAAATTCACATGAGAAAGTGGAGGGACCTATGCAAGATTGTGTTTCCTCATGTGAGAGAGTGATACTAAGAGAAAAACTTTGTGTGGCTCGATCTAAAATTTTGCATGAGATTCCATACCAGTGATGTACAGATGTACGACAGAGTTTAAATTTCTGTCAAAATTTTTTGAAAGTGAGGTCATAAATCATTTTTTCTGCCCCACGGTGGGCGCCAAAATGTAAGTGCTTGAAAGTGACCTCTAAGTTAGGCAAAAACACAACATGGTCATTGCTCAATCATCAAATTTGCAAAAATGAACATGAATTGTCCATCTCACAAATTTGATTAAATCGACCTGTTGCCTCCTATTTAGTTGGGGTGTCAAATTTACTCTCAGAACAAGAGCCAACAACCAAGACCATTGGTAAAATGGAGGATTTCAAAGCATGATGAAAATTGAAATTGAACTACGCTATATGAGAAATTCTATTGAAATCAAAGAATTGAAAGTGCATATTTATTCTAGAAAGCTTTGAAGAGATGATAAAATTAAGCTATTAGATGTGTAAACAAAACTACATTACTATGCAACATGTTACTAATCCAAATGAAACTAAAGCTAATTATGCAATAAAGGTTAAAAGGATGAAAGAAAATGAGACAATATTTCACTATAATTTTGATGCTCTCTAATTGATCCTCTCAAATGAAGAAAATGAGGTCCATAATATAGAACAACCTGAGAAGGGGATGAAGAGTTTCTTGAAAAGAAACGGCTGACTCTTCATCTCCATGAAGGAAGGTGAGACAATTTTGAAGGAATTAGTCAATTAAAAGAATGAATTATTGCCACATGGGTGGCTTTTCATATGGAATTATGGGATTCCTTTTGAGGATAATTCACTCAAATAAGCAAATAATCCTTTTAATTCCTTTTGATGTGTATTTAGCTAAAGGGGGTGGAATTAATTTAATTTAAAAGCACTTAGGACTTTAGAATTAAATTAATTAATCATAGGGATTTTTAGCTAATAAATCATGAAAAATTAGGAATTAAATATAGTGTGAGATTTATGCAAATTTAGGTTTTCTGCATTTGAGACCAAGTCAATTAAAGTCAATTAGGAAGGATAATTTGCCTAGTACAATAGGACTTCGATGATGAGAAAAAATGCACCAAAATTGATTAGAATTGTAAGGTACCAATTTTGGGGTGTTACAACTGGATAGGGGGAATAAATAGAAACCTTTCCAAGAGAAAAATCAAAGTGCAATGTGACCTAGCTAAAATACAATCCTAACTATGATGATAGTGGGATTTATACCATGTTAATGTTGGAGAGCACACCCTAGTTTGATATTGCAAAAGGATTTATGCACCATGTGCTAGAAAACAAAAGTGACATGGTTCCTTTGTGTGGAATAGACTCTTAGACAAATAGGTTGTTAGGAAAAAGAATGCAAGATATCAAGTAGGATGAGTCCTATGAAATGTTACTCATGAGGAGACACAATACATCTAGATCTATTTAGGGATTTGAGATACATGAATCCTACACCTAGTGAGGCATACATAGTCATAACTAAATATCAAAACATAGATGCATTAATAATCTATGACAAGTAGATCATACCAAAAATGACACGTATTCCAATATGTACTCATCATAACTAACCAAGATATAAAAGATTGAGGCTATCGCGATAAGGCCATAGTGAAACACAAGATAAAATCAACAAAAGGGCATCCTGACCAAGTGGTCATTCAGTCCAAAAGTTCTTTCCATGAATAGATTGTGATGTGAGGATTGATAGAATAGATGATACCAGAAGGATGCATCCCGATGGGCCATAGATTGATTGAGTGACATGGGAATTCACTGGCAATTGCTTGTGAATAGAATGATCATAGGAAAGTCAATCTATCTATTGATTTGGTAGAAACATTTGCGGTCACTGTGTCTAGAACAAAGCTTAGTGTTGATATGGTAAGCTCAGTCATGTGGGAATGCGATTTTATTGTGAAAGTGGAAAATGGTCAAGGAACTACCTACATAGATATGGGTAGTGACTTTTATTATGGAAGGCGATGTAGGCTGTATGGAAAAAATGGTGGAAACAGATGGTGGATTTGACTACACATGGCGCCTGAAATAGGTTTTCACCATGGTACTTATCCATTGTGCCACCAAAGTGGTTTTCACAGATGGACAGATTTATTTCTCTTTCTCTTTTTTATTTTTGATACTTTTTTCAAGCTTTTGTATTTTTTATGCTTTTTTGAATTTTTTGATTTTTTTGCTTTTGCTTGTTTTTTGAATGTTTTTGGATTTTTTGCTTTTCTGATTTTTTTGAATTTTGATAGTTTTCGGTTGTACAAGGGACTACTGAAGGATCAAGCATAGAAGCACTTGAGATGTACAATATTTATAGGATTGGGGATCAGATCTCCCTCTGGTGATGCAATATGATAAGCGCTAGAGCCATACTTTGTTGTGATGATGAAGGGCCCCAACCAATTAGGTTCAAACTTTCCTTTATTTTCACAGTTCTGGAGGTTCTTCATATTGTTCTATAGGACAAGATCACCAACCTCAAATTGATGAGGTTTAATCCTTTTGTTAAACTGGAGACAAAGACAATTTTGATACACATGGATATGGTTTAGGGCACTGAGGCATCTCTCATCAAGGAGTTATAGCTCTTGCAAGTGGGAAACTCTATATTCTTCTTTGGACAAGAGATTCTTGAGAGAAATTCTAATTGAAGGGAGCTCAATTTCGATGGTTAGAATAGCCTCAATCTTGTAAACAAGGGAAAGGGGGTGGCTCCAGTGGGGGTTCGAATGGAGGTATGGTAGGCCCAAAGGGCGGGATTAAGTCGAAGGTGCCAATCGTGGCCAGCTTCATTGACTGTCTTCTTGAGGATTCTAAGGATGGTTTTATTCGTAGCCTCTTTTTGATCGTTGCCTTTCATAAAGTATTTAGATGAGGTATGGTGGGTAATGCTGAATTTCCTACATAGCTTTGTGACATCCTTTTTCTTGAAAGGTCCTCCATTATTGGTAACAATATCCTGAGGAATGCCATAGTGACAGATAAGATAGTTCAAAATGAACTTTGAAATCTGTTTTATAGTGGTGTAGGTGAGAGGAAAAGATTTGACCCACTTGGTAAAGTAATCAGTAGCAGCAAGGATGTATTTATGGCCATTGGAAGAATTAGGGAAAATATGGCCAACGAGGTCGAGACTCCATCGGGAAAAGGGCTAAGGGATGATGGTGGGCTGAAGGGATTGGGAGGGAGCATCTATCAAATTGTCATGCTGCTGACAAGGCACACACTTCTTCACATAGTCGTAAGTATCTTGTTCCATAGTAGGCCAATAATATCCAATTCGTAACAATTTCTTGTCCAAAGTGAGTCCACAAGAGTGAGCCCCATAGATTCCTTGATGTACCTCCTCCAAGGACATTTGTGCTTCATCAGAATTCAGAGACCTTAAAAGAGTTCCATCAAAATGCTTTCGAAAAAGGGTATCACCAAGGATTGTGTATCGAGAAGTGCAAGAATGAAGGTTTTACATTTATTGGGGGTTAAGGTAAGTGGGGTATGTCCATCACAAAGGTAGGAATATACTTCTTGGTACCATGAGGAATTAGGATCAACAATTTCATACACCATTTCAGAATTTGATTTGTCACAGGCATGGACCATAAGATTCTCAACAAGAAACTCACACCATGTATTGTGTTTTGGCATGGTGATCGAGGACCCAATAGTAGCCATAGCACCTGGTGCTTTGTTTTTTGTGCGGGGGATCTGTTCAAAGATCAATTCAGTGGAATGTGTTTTGAGATCTTCAACTGTACGGTGATAGGGAAGCAACTTAACATCCTTTGTTTGATATTAATCCATAACTTGTTTGATAACCAATTGTGAATCACCAAGCACCAACAAATTGAGAATCTTCCATTGTATGGCCTGACGGAGTCCAAGTAAAAGGGCTTCATATTATTTAATGTTGTTGGTACAAGGAAATTATAATTTATAAGGTTTAGGGATGAGATCCCCTTTTGAACAAAAAAATTCCTGCCCCTGATCCTTTCTGAGTGAAGGATCCATCAAAATAAAGTTTCCATGGGGTACTCGAGGCAAGATTGAGAATTGATTCATCTGGGAAATCTATGATCAAGGGATGTTTACTGTCAACAGGTGCTTTAGCAAGATGATCTGCAATTACTTGTCCTTTGATAGCTTTGCGATCAACATAAACAATGTCAAATTCACTAAGGATCATAACCCATTTTGCTGTACGACTAGTGAGAGCAGCACGTGCTAGGAGATATTTGAGTGGATTAATTTTGGCAACAAGATTAATCTTATGATTAAGCATATAATGCCGTAGTTTTTGTGTATAGAAAACAAAAATCAAACATGCTTTCTCAATTAGGGAATAATTCAACTCATAACCAATAAGAGTCTTGATAAGATAGTAAATTGCTCGCTCTTTGCCAGTATCATCTAATTATGCCAGAAGGGCTCCCAATGCGACTTTTGTAGCAGATATATACAAAATTAGAGGATAGCCAACAACAAGTGGTACCAACATAGGTGGATTATCTAGATAGCCTTTTAGTTTTTCAAATGTATTTTGACATAAGCAATCCCACTAAAATTTGATATTCTTGCATAAGAGATGAGAAAATGGATGCACCTTATCTGCCAGTTGTGACATGAATCTTTTGATTGATTGTAGTTTTCCTTGTAAACTACACAATTGTTTCAATGTTTTGGGTGGTGGTATCTCTAGGATTTCTTTTACTTTCTTTGGATCCACTTCTATTCTGTGTCTTGACACAATTTATCCTAGTAGCTTACCAGATTGTACTCCAAAGACACACTTATTGGGATTTAACCGTAGCTTATACTTCTCCAATCGCTCAAAAATGGTATTGAGAATATGAATATGTGATTCTCGTGTCTTGGATTTTCCCAAAAGATCATCTATATAGTCTTCCATGATGACATGCAAAAGGTCATGAAAGATAGTAGTCACTGCTTTCTGATATGTGGCACCAACATCCTTAAGGCCAAAGGGCATCACCTGATAACATAAGGCACCCCAAGGTGTTGTGAATGTAGTTTTGTGCTGGTCTTCTGGTTCAATCCTAATTTAATTGTAACCAGACAAGCCATCCATGAGGGACAACATCTTGTCTCCAGTATTAAAATCCACTATAATGTCAATATTTGGGAGTGGAAAATCATCCTTAGGACATGCAAGGTTTAAGTCCCTTAAATGAGTGCATATGTGAATGACCCCAACAGGTTTTCCTACTGGGACAATATTAGAGACCCATTCAGGATAGTCTATTGGTCTGATTACTTCAGCATCCAACATTTTTTGAAGCTCTACTTTGACTACCAGTGTGACTTATGGATGCATCTTGCAGAGTTTTTGTTTAAGAGGTTTCACACTAGGATCCATAGAAAGATGGTGCATGACAAGATCTGTATTGAGCCCAGGCATATCTTTGTAAGTCTAGGAAAAATTGATTTTATTTCTATGAAGGAATTCTATCATGTCTTTCTTTTCTTGATTACTAAGAGAAACTACAATGTAAGTGATGTGTGGATCTTCTTCCATACCCAGATTGATTGGGATAGTGTCTTCAATAACCATAGAGGACACTTCTGGTTCTGATGATATAAATTGAAGGTTAGCTTCTCCCTCCTCTAGCACCTTAGAAAGGTTTTCACTAGAGGACGCGTCCTTTATTTTGTCTTTTTCTTCATCCAAAGGTGCCTGCGAGAGGTTTTCACTAGGGGATATTTCTATATTGTCTTTTTCATTTTTTCTTTTTTTATTATCATTTTGTGACTAAGAGAATTGAACTGGCTAATGAAGTAGGATTTCTTTCTATAGTGGTCTAATGTTTGTATTCTCAGAGATTCTTAAGTCCAAAGAGGGCTAAAAATGCCTCATTCAAATCACAAATGTCTAAAGTTGGTGGTGAAACTTGCTGATCCCAGTCAATTAGTTTAGGGTTTTTGAGGGGAAGATGAGGGGATGAAAGGTTGACTTGGGTGATAGTGAAGACATGGTTATTTTCATCAAGGTCATCTTCAACATAGTGGAAAGGAATTTTGAAGAACTCTTCTTCAGTGTCTGAATCTGAAGCAGCTAAACAATAATCCTTAGTGAAGTTAGTCTTAGTTTCTATGGAACCCAATTCATGTCCTTTAGGATAGCCATTGGTTGTTATGATTTTATTCTTACCACTTTCATTAGCTCCAAGACTAGTACCATGATATCCCATGCTTTCAACAATGGGAGTAACCTTGGGATACTTTCCTTTGGGGAAAGTTACAGGTCTTTCTTCTTCATCATTTTAGAGCCAATCAAGGACATTGTATTCCATGTGATCATCTGATAAAGACCCCCAATGTTCAAAAGTGGTTTCCTTGCAATGCATGAGCACTTTGTCTTTAGAGGCGGGTAATGGTGATGGTCTTCCATAAGACTTTGGAGACAAAGGGAGTTGCTCAATGCATAGAGAACTTTCAAATTTATACTCTCCCATGCCTTGACCTGTAAAGGTGGCCATTGATTCAGATGCAGAGGCTTTGTCTTCAGTAACCTTTTCATTTCTATTGGATTGATCAGCTGGTGTTTCTGATGTCTTTTATGGAACTAAGGGAGTGTTTGAAATAGGGGTTTCTTGATTAGAATATTAGCCAAACTCATTCAATGCATAGTAGTTAGATTTTTTTCCTTCCAATCTCTTGTAGTATTGAAAGGTCCCAGGATCTCAAGGAATTGTGATTTCTCAACTGTGATGTGGGAACTTGAGACATTGATGATAAGTAGAGGGCACACCTTTGATAGCATTTATCCAGGGTCATCCCAACAATATATTATAAGGTAGATCTAGATCCAACACATGGAAAATAGTTTCAATCAGGGATGGGCCCACTTTTAAGGGTAGTGTGATCAAACCCTTGCTCTCTCATTCTCTATCATCATAGGCCTTTATTGTGATTCACTTGTCTACATCCAAGAGGTCCTCAGAAAGACCGATGTTATGAATCATCTTCAATGTGCACAATTTCAGGCCAAATCCACAATCTATAAGGACTCACTTTATTTTTGTGGGTTGGATTTTTCCTTCTATATGGAGGGACTTATTATGATGAAGGTCAGGACCTCAAAAATCCTTATTAGTGAAGACAAGATGCTCTTGTGTGGCTAAGTTCCTAATCATAGCTTGGAATTTTGTAGTGTTGATATTCTCAGGGACACAAGATTCATTTAGAGCATCTTCAAGGATTTATTTGTGAATTGGCGAGGTTTTTTGGAGCTCCAAAATGGATATTTGTGTAGGTGTATTTCCTAACTGAGCCAATAGATCATAGCATAAGGCATGATGAGCAGCGGTAGATGGTACAACTGGTGGATTTGTAGATGTAGAAGGTTTATTAGTAGCTTGGGCAGTGACTCTGGGTTTGCGTGTGGCAGCATTACAATCAACAACTTTGAGGATTATGGTGTTAACATGTGTGTCAGATTCTTCAATGCAGCCATAGAGAGTGTCAAACCCAAAGATATCATTTTATTCTAGACTCCAACATGTTCGATCATGGCCTATGATAGTATTGGTAGATTAATCATATGGGATTGCGTTTGATGCATTGTTTTGATTATGAGTTGGGAAGGGCTGATTATAGACTTTAAGTTTTGCATTAGATGAGGATGCATTCTGACCTTCAACTTCAATTTTTCCATCCTCAATGAGATCTTGTACAAAGTGTCTAAGCTTCATGCATTTCTTGGTATCATGTCCTTTGATGTGATGATAATCACAATATTTATTATCTCTATACCAAACATGCTTAGGTTGATTCTCATCGAAAGGCTGAGTATTTGGATAGATTATCATCCCTTGATCCACCAGTTGTTTGAAGATAACATCTAGGGGTTCTGCTAATGCCATGAATTTTCATCATTGTCAATTGTCATTGTTATTGTTGTTGTTATTTCTATTTTTGTTGTTGTAGTTGTTGCGAGGTAACAAGTATGATTGATTGCGTGGTTGTTGATTGTTGTTATGATTGTTTTGATTCTGATTTTGATTGTTGTTGCAATTCTAATTTTGATTCTGATTGGTGTTGTGATTGTTTTGATTGTTATTGTTGGATGATTGAACAATTTGAACATGCTTTTCATCATTCACTCCGTCATTGACAACTCCTTTGTTTTTAATCCAAAATTTTGGTTTATTATTGTTGGAAGGAGTATAATGTTTGATACTACCTCTTTGAAAAAGGCCATCTTTAATATCTTTTCCCTTCTTGACAAGGGATTCAAAGGTGTCAAGTGAATCCATTTTCATTTGGAAAGACATCTCAGAGATCAAATTCTTTGTGAAGATGTCAATTAAGTGACTATCAGGTATTTTCTATGGCACACAATTTGCAATATGTCTCCATCATTGTAAGAAACTAGCAAAGGTTTCTCCATTCTTTTGTTTAGTATTGTACAAATCACCGAGTGTTTCTTGATTCTCAATGTTATATGAATATTGTCCAACAAACTTCTCTTCCAGATCAGAGAAGGTAGAGATTGATCCATAAGGAGGGGACATAAACCATTCCAAAGCTGCACCTCCAAGACTCCTAGTGAAGAGTCTTTTTAGGTAATTCTCATTATAAGCAACTTTTTGACATGCAATGTAAAAATCTTTGAGATGTTGTAGAGGGCATGTTTCACCTTTGTATTTCTCAAATTTAGGCATCTCAAAGTTTGGTGGGAATGGTTGCATTGTGATAGAATTGTCAAATCGATAGGGACAAATCTCTTCAAAAGAAAACTCCTTTTTGCCCCCATTTTGTAAAACATGCACAATGTTCTTGAGTTCATTAAATTGTTGGGAAAAGTTTGGAGTATTTTGTGGGATAAATGATGGCACATAAGCTCCACCTCCTCCAAGTTGTGTAGCTGAAAACCTTGTAGAGGTCATACCAACAGTAGGAGGAGGTATGTATTGATATGCTCTAGATGTGTTGGTTGTGGATGTCTTCATACATATTGTTTGAAACATAGATGATGTAGGCAAAGGCATGTAAATCTTCCCTATGTTGTTGACATTAGCACTTGCTCCTTGATTTTTTTTCATGTGAGTGCTATTGTGTGCATTATTGTTTGGCAAAGTGCTTAGGATTTGTTGAATTTTTTCTTGTGTCAATTGGGGTGCTGATGTAGTTGTTAATACAGGTGCTGATGTAGGTATTGACATGGAAGGTTCACTAACAGGTCCTTTATTGGTGTCACGTGATGATGTAGCATTTGAGGTTGAAGCCATGGCTGTAGTAGCGGTAGTAGTGGATTTGGTAATGTTTTGGGTAAGGAGTGTATCATCAAAGTCATCAGACACTATGACACCATTTCGAAAAAGATTCAGGAATATTTCACCACTATTTTGCACAATGGCTTTCTCAACCATCTCTAAGTTGTAGGGATCGCTAAGGAAGTCGATCACTTGGGTAGTTCTTTCTTCTTTTTCCACTAATTCAGTTTCTTTAGGAACTTCCTCATCTTGTACCTCAGTGCCTTGAAAGTATTGAATGGAAAAAGGATTCTCCTCATAGGTAGCGGTGTTGAGTTTTGCACACCTCATGTTTCTAGCTTGGGATTGAGTGACTACCATACAATGGTGGACTTGGAAGAATGGAAGACAAGAAGGTGTAAGATTGAAATGAAATGGAGCAAAGATCTTGATTTATGATTTGGGTTTGATTGGATTGGATTGATTGGTAATTGATTTAAAGTTTTTTGGAACAAAACCTAAGCATGACAAAAACTTGTGATGATAAAAACACAAAAGAATTTAAGTGATACTTGTTCTACTTGAATATGGACTTGTGATCTCAAGAAAAATGAGACATCACCAAGGGATTTAAATTACTTGAGATGGACAGATGGTATACAAGAAATGTCATGTTTGTTTGAGGATGAAGGTTTGTAATACTTTGATTAAGGTCTTTCAACCTAAAATGATTGATTTGATTTGATTGTGAAGAGATTTGATCTAATGCTCCAAGAAAAGGAATTATGCTGGATGATGATGGAAGAACTTGAGGAATTATAAATAAGAGGGTTTCCTAATCATATTTCTCAAGTGTGACAAAGGCACGGTTGATAGGATACTTATCCATGAAGTTGTAGATTTTGTTGTTGTACATGATCTTGTCAATGTTCTCACAATACTCAATTTCTTGCTTGATTGAAGTGGAAATGTGTTGGTATTGTTTGGATTTTTGAGTAGTTTCTTTATATTCTCTATAGACCAGAGGTGTTGGAAGCTTAACCTTCTTATGTTTCTTGGAAATGGTCATGTCATATGAAAAATCTGGTTTTGACTGACTGAATGAATGATTTAGGACAAATGGTTTCAGGGTCCGACAGAAGACCAAATTTTGAATGTCTCAATAGATTTTGGAGCTCACTATTTTTAAGAGGAGATGGCAGCCTCAGACGTAGCCGCCAATATGCATAGATGATGATCTATGCAGATGGTGATCTACGTAGATTATGAATCTAAAGAGGAGACGATAGACTATTGTCAAGGCAATGTGTTGAAATTATGGACATATTTTGGACTTCAGTTTGATTTTGGATAAATTTGTTTGACTGCAAGAACTAATTTCAGCATACTCAAACCAGAAAGATAACAAGCATGTGTCTTAAAAAATCCAACAAGGGACAAATCAACCTTGAGGGATACAAGCAAATGAGACTTTGGGGAACTTTGATACAATTTCAATATTTCATTTGTGTATGTTCAAGTGACTCTTTCAAGCCACTTATATTTTTACTTGGTTTGTCACAACGAAGACAGTACAAATAGTAGCTACCTTAGGGAATTAGCTTTGCATGAAATATTATAGGCCCATTTCTTGGTAGTCCTTGTACTCACACAATAGTTTCACCCTCGGAAGGGCGCCTATGTTTTTTTCTTTTTCCAGGTATTGTTGTCATGCTACGAAGATCTCTTTCGCAACACAATACCCTGGGACACGCATGATGAGAATCTTGGGGGAGAATCTTCCCTCCCCTTGCACTATAATAAGTCACTGTTCAGAGGTGAATTGGGTAGGCTACTATTTTATAGTTGCTAATAAGATTCATGGCATCCCCACAATCAGTTTTTACGACATGAGACACTTAAGTCTCTAGTTCAACCATGCCAATATGCTGAGGATATTCACTCAGTATTGTTAGAAACACTGAGAGGGGGGGGTGAATTAGTGTTTATCAATTATTTATATTTTAGCATATTAAACATAAAACAAATATGCATTCAAGAATATTAACACAAGAACACATAACACATGATTTGATTATGGAGAACCTTGATCAGAGGAAAAATCCGGTGGGGATTATTACCCACAAAATATTGTACTAGGTATAATGAACTTGTTAAAGTTCCTTTGCCCTGTTAGAAGCAGTCTTTACAAATTGAGTACAATGACCTTGTTAAGGGTCTGACTCTGTTAGGAGTTATTTACAATAACCCTATTAGGGGTGGTTGGCTCACTGCCTAGGCTCACTTCCCAATAATATGAAGGCTACAACCCTCTGAATGTTGATATGCACTATATCAAAAATGAATTGCTATAGTGACACTGTTGTCTAATTAGTTCCGTGTATGCGTGGATGCTCTTACTCCTTAAAGAGCTATATCATCTTCTGACTTCATTATATAGTACCTATGTAACTTCTTCATGCATAATAATTGACTTCACTTCTATGCTGTAACATAACAATACATTACATACTTATATCATTACAAATGAATAGGTGCGACCCAAAACATAACACTTAGTCAGCCTCATTAACCAAATATACAACGCTTCTGAACAAGTTAGCTCAAGCATGTTTAAAAAAACATTAATTACATCATTACAAACTTATAACTAAAGGTGCTTAGCCTTAGCATCACAAAATAATACACGTTGACCAAAATAGTAGTCAGCTTCTGTGTTCTGTATTCTGGACTGTTTCCTGGACTGTAGTGTACTAATCTATCTGTAACTTTTCCATACTGAAGTTATGTACCTTGAACATTTGGATATAGCATGTATATACACCATAGAGTATATACCTAAGCATGCCTGATCTGGTGTGGTCTCTAACATGCGCGCTGATGTGCTGATCTCTGTATCTGTCTGTCTGCTCTGTATTCTATAATTAGTCATTTTATCTTCTAAGTTATCTTTGACAAAAACTTAGTATGACTTTGTTGCCATGATTGACAACAAAAAATAATCCATGCTTCCTTAGGAAGTCAACTTTCCAACAATCTCCCCCTTTGTCATTTATGGCAACAAAGGAATGTGGCTAAGTTACACAAAATGACTTCATTCAAAAATGATTGTATATACATATACTTAATGATATATACATAAATACTTTTCCATATATACACATTCTATACTACTCCCCCTTTGACATGAATGAAAAAGGTGTGCAAAAAAACTGTAAGTCTTCATACTTACTCCATATATACATCCAAGTACACAACTTGAAGAGACTGAATCTCTTTCTGCCAGAATGCTTTCATTGCATCAATTGTTTGGAGGTGCGCGCAATAAAGCATATGTTAACTTCTCCATTTTCACTAGATCTAAGCAAGGACCTTGATCATAAGTCTACATTGTGTCATCTATCTATTTGATGTTCTCAATAAGAACTACTAATGAAGGTGCAAGTGCATTTCTCAACTGAGTCTGTCTAACTCTTATCTTGCTTATTTCAATCTTTGCCTCTTCAATTTTGTCTAGTTGTCCTTGGTAGACATTATTGCATATGTTCATGTCTTGCGTGGAATTATCAACAGATTTTCTTATGTTTTCTACCATTTCTTCAGCTTCTTTTATCTTTTTAGTGTGCTCAGAGGTGAGCTTCACTCTATCCATGCAGTTTTCTATAACTTTCTTCTCTTTTTATGCCAACTCTTTCAGTATAGACTGTCCAATCTTCAGAGAGTTCAGATCCAAGGTAAATTTTTTCACCACTTCATTCAATCTTTCCTTCTTATACTCATCTTCTGCAATCTTAGTGGCTGTCTCTACTAAGCTGGTGAAGTGTGACTTGAAGTTTGTTAGTACACTATCCACATGTTCAATAGTTTGAACTTTTGCAACTTTCTTATCAGCAGGAACTAACTCATTCAGAATGTTTATTGATT
>MU226878.1:425808-510785 GCA_018584345.1 Thuja plicata | reverse complement strand
TGTTCAATAGTTTGAACTTTTGCAACTTTCTTATCAGCAGGAACTAACTCATTCAGAATGTTTATTGATTCAATAAAGTGTGGGTTCTTCATCACATGTTTCTCCTTTGCCTTTTCCATGGCAAGGATGTTGATCTTAATGAGGTCTTCTTCTTCCCATGTGTCAAAACTCACTGAGTCAGGAGTTAACCTTGACAACAATGAGGTGGATGGTGACAGAATAGTATCCTGACTTGTTTCTACACATTTACTTTTGATATGTACCTCTTTAACTGGTGACTCATCAACTTGAGTGTCTTTCTCCTTATCCAAATCTATTGGATCAATCAAAGGAACTTCATCCTGTTGTAAAGATGTATCATCAATGCTCATTGCTTCATCAACCTTGTTCATATCATTATCAGAAGCTGTCATAGATATCTTGACATTGTCAACTATTATAGTATCTTTTGCATCTTTAGTTTTCTCAGTATTTATTGTCACTGTGGGCACAGAGACCTGTGGACTTGTCATGGGTGCAATCTAAATTACTGGAGTTGTATCCTATTTAGGAGGAGGAGCTGGAGTAACTTTTGTTGTAGGCGCCATTGGTGGATACATGTGTCTATCCATAAAGACTTGTGTAAATGCTTTTTTAGTCTCCTTTCCAACCTGTTCATATTCCTTGTTCATTATCTGTAAAGCCCTTGTCTTGCTTCAGAGATGAGGCTTTACAAGATCTAGCAAAATAGCCTTCTCATCATGTGAACAAATAGGGAGAAGAGTATCCAGATTTTCTTCTCTAATCTTCATGTCTTCCTCAATGGCATGTATTTTCATAATTTCCAATACATTCCATAAGTCATCTGGTATCACTGTCTTCAGTTCAAGAACTAATTTCTTAAATTTGATCATATGAGATATGACCATGTAATGTATCTCTGTCTTATCAAATTCTTTATATTTGTTATAGACCTTTGAAAGTGTATCCAATCTTCCTTCATTTATAATCCTATTCTTCAATATGTTCAAGCTTGGTCTAGAACCTACCTCAGGAGGTGCTTGTGTAGTCTTTGTAGTGCTCCTTGTGGTTCTTGAAGATGGATGACCTGTAGCAGCTTGCTTCCTTCCTCTGGTTTTTTTGCTAGGAATAGAAGATGGAGATGTATCCAAGTTAATGGTGGTAGTAGGCGTAGATGTACTTTCCTCATTTTTCTTCTGTTTATTCTTCTGAGATTCATCA
This sequence comes from Thuja plicata, assembly GCA_018584345.1. NCBI lineage: Eukaryota > Viridiplantae > Streptophyta > Pinopsida > Cupressales > Cupressaceae > Thuja > Thuja plicata. The sequence continues at coordinate 509,564 of MU226878.1, read as the reverse complement.
TTCTTCTTAATCTTAACTTTAGCAAATTTGGCTTCTTTTGCCATATTCAAATCTTCTCAAGTGACTCCATGAGATTTCTGTATGTTAGATGTGGTTATGGACACTTTCCTTTTATTAATAGCAAGTTTTAGTTCAATGTCCACTTCATCAATCTTTTCTCTGTATGTTCCCCACCTAGGTTCATTCGGGTCTTTAGGTGCTGATAATAAGACCTGCGCATATCCCTCTAGCACATGGTCTTCAACTTCATATCCTAGTGGATGAATCCACTTAGTTCTAGGCTCAACAACCTCCATGCATGTGCAATCTGTTTCTACCATAAAACAAATAGTATCCCTATACTTGTCAACTATCTTCTTAGATAGTCTGACCCTGCTCTGCATTTTAACCCTGGATATCTTTATATCCATGTCCATTTTATCTCTTGCACTGCTCTCTAAGGTGGCCTTAAGAGATATTTGTGTTATTGTAGGTTTTCCTTTGTCTAGATAGAGGTCTGCAACCTTTCCGACTATATGATGATACAAATAGATGATTATGGATCCAAACCTGAATGTTTTGTTTCTATCATGTTTGATGATTTTGATGTTGTTAATCAGCTGTCCACACAAGACCTCACAAAGGTTGTACTAGGTGTTATCCTTTACTATTCTAATTGTTGCAAGGATTGTTGCTGCAGATACACTATTCAACCTACTTGCATGGTGAAACTTGTATCCTAGTATCATAAGCATGAGTTTTCTGTCATCTTCCTTGATGGGGTCTACTGTCATACCACACCTGTCACTTTTTGACAAACAAACTTTCTCAATCTGCTTCTTAACATCTTTACCAGTGGGAAGCATAGGTCCAGTCATTGGAAGTCCTGTCAATTAATGGATTAATTCTATGGTGATATGGACAGGGACATCACCAATCCAAAATAGATCATCATGAATTCTGCTTAACAAGATTTTTACCCATTCTGGTTCTTCAAACTCATGCGCATTCGAATATTCAATAATAGGGTTATCTTGTAGGTGCGCGAACTCATCTTTGAATGTGAAGTCCTTATTCAGCATTGATGCCATGTGAGAAGCTATATTATCATCTCCTAGTGATTCCTTTTTGTAGTAAATGTACACACAGATATCTTCCATGTGAACAACCCCAATCGGGGTTTTAGAGAAAGCTCCTTCCACATCATCCAATATAGACTTGAATGGATGCTTCTTAAATATGAATCTCTTCCTTTCTGCTACAACAAATACAACTGGGGTTGCAATTACTTACTTGGTGATCATTTAAGTAGGGTTTCCATGAAATTCTGAAATGGTGCGATAGCTAGGGCTTCATTTCAAATTGATTAACCATTCGTTCCAATTTTCAAACTACTATGTCTTCATACCTAGATGTCTTAGTGCTCCAATGTTTTCAATTTCTTTCTCTTCGAATGTAAATGTGAGAATGATCGAGTATGAACTTCTTTTTATACGATCTGCCGCATTTAATGCTTGCAACTATACATAGAGATTTTCAAACTTTGATCCTAATGAAATTTAGATAATGCATGAATGCATATAGCTATAATCTGAGCTTTTAACCATGAATCCAAAGGTGCATAATCAAAAGTGAGTACACCAACCACGCAGGGGTTCTGAGCTAGAATAGCTCCCCCTAAGACCAAGAGGTCTATTCAGGAAGAAGTATAGGGTGAGTCCACTGTGGATGCATCAACTACTTTGTCAACATCTTTGTCCTTCTTTACTTCAACCCAAACTTTTCTTGAATCTTCATTTGCTTTAACAAAATTGACTTCTCCTTTCTCTTCAAATAGAGACTTTATTGGATCTTCTTGTTTCTGAGTTTTGGATCTGCCAAACCTTGTGATATGTCCAGCCTTTCCACATGTGTGACAAATGATAGGAGGTCTGATGTTTTTCTTCATCATGTTGCATTGTTTTGCTATGTGTCCATTGTAGTTGCATATCTGACATGTAATGTTCTGCAAATTCTTTTGAGGTTGATATCTCTGATTGTTTTGATTCATTCTTCTTTGATTTTGCTGTGACTAAGTTCTGCAATGTATAGCCCTGTGACCAAATTTATTACAAGAGAAACAGTAACCATTAAAAGGTCTTACCTCTTTGCAATCTCTTGCCAAATGCCCATGTTTGTTGTATGCATAACAAGTTCTGTTAACTTGTCTGATTTCCCCTTTTGGTGGTTCAGATATAACCTCTAAGGTATCTTTAGCTTTCTTAGCTTCTGAAGATGCTTCAAGTGTTTTTTGTGATGATTTGATTTCATCTTGTGCTGTACTGAATCCAAGACCAGAAGTGTTTCCCTTTTTTCTTTGTGCATTGAGCTGGGATAGAATCAAATCAGAACTTGTGTGGATTTTATCAATCTTATCCTTTGCTTCTGTTAATTCAGATTCCAACTTCTTCTTCATGTTCTCCAATTCCAAGATTTTCATGTTTGCCTGTGTAAGTTCATCTTCCAATTGTGTGCTTTCTTTGATCTTGTCTTTAATGTTGTTCTAGTTATCTATAAGTTGTTCATCCAGATCTTCAAGTTTATCTTTTAGAGATTTATTTTCTTCATTAAGCTTTTTGACCATTTGTCCTAGATCACTTGTAGAACAATCTTTCAGATCTTTTCTTAGCCTTTTAATAAGTATTTGAGAGCCATCATTTTTCAATCTTAGTTCTTCATTTTCCTTCTCAGATCTGTCAAATCTTCAAGAGCTACTTCAAGATTCTTTTTCAAATGTTTTGCTTCAGCTAAGTCCATGATCTCCTCAAGTGGTTAAACTTTCTTTCAGAGGACCAGAGCTCTAATACCAATTGTTAGAAATATTGAGAGGGGGGGGGCGTGAATCAGTGTTTATCAATTATTTATATTTCAGCCAATTAAACATAAAACAAATATGCATTCAAGAATCTTAACACAAGAACACATAACACATGATTTGATTAAGGAGAACCTTGATCAAAGGAAAACTCCAGTGGGGATTATTACCCACAAAATATTGTACTAGGTATAATGAACCTGTTAAAGTTCCTTTGCCCTGTTAGAAGCAGTCTTTACAAATTGAGTACAATGACCTAGTTAAGGGTCTGACTCTATTAGGAGTCTTTTACAATAACCCTGTTAGGGGTGGTTGGCTCACTACCTAGGCTCACTGCCCAACAATATGAAGGCTACAACCCTCTGAATGTTGATATGCACTATATCAAAAATGAACTGCTATAGTGACACTATTGTCTGATCAGTTCTGTGTATGCGTGGATTCTCTTACCCCTTAAAGAGCTATATCATCTTCTCACTTCATTATATAGTACCTCTGTAACTTCTTCTTGCACAATAATTGACTTCACTTCCATGCTGTAACATAAAAATACATTACATACTTATATCTTTACAAACGAATAGGCGCGACCCAAAACATAACACTTAGTTAGCCTCATTAACAAAATATACAACGCTTCCGAACAAGTCAGCTCAAGCATGTTTACAAAAACATTAATTACATCATTACAAACTTATAACTAAAGGCGCTTAGCCTTAGCATCAAAAATTAATACACGCTAACCAAAAAAGTAGTCAGCTTATGTGTTCTATATTCTGGACTATTTCTTGGATTGTAGTGTACTAATCTGTCTGTAACTTTTCCATACTAAAGTTTCGTACCTTGTGCATTTGGATGTAGCATGTATATACACCATAGAGTATATACCTAAGCACACCTGATCTGGTGTGGTCTCTAACATGCACACAGATGTGCTGATCTCTGTATCTGTCTGTCTGCTCTGTATTATGTACTTAGTCATTTTATCTTCTAAGTTATCTTTGACAGAAACTTAGTATGACTTTGTTGTCGTGATTGACAACACAAAATAAGCCATGCTTCCTCAGGAAGTCAACTTTCCAACAAGTATGGACTACCATTGAACACAACCTGCCTGAGCTTGAAGGGATAAAGTGGACCTTTGGGTCACACCTTATTTCTATATCGGCCAAAGGGATTACCGATTTGAGGTTGTCCTCTAAAGGGAAGCACACCCTCTAGACATGCCTCTCTAGAAGCTTGATTAAGCTAAGATTTCTCTACACTCAAGTTCCACGAAGGTGAGGGGAGAGGATACAATTATATTTTAATCATAGTATCATGTAATTAAAGAAACTAAGTGTTTTCTACCTAAGCAAAAGACACAATAGTATGATTAAACATGCAACTTCAATTCATTTCCCACACATCAAAAAGGAAAGCTTGTAAAAGTGTGTTTGTTTACCTTAATTCATTCAAGATTTGTGAGGTTTATTCCCTTATGCATTCAAGATTGTACGTGGTTAATTTCTCTTTAAACAACATTCATTCAAGGACTAATGATTAAACATACAAGTTCATTCCCAAAAATATGTTAAAACTCAAGGAAACCTGCATGAAATTTTTAGTAGTTTTTTGATCCTTCAACTCTGAAATGTTGCAAAAGATGACAAACCACAAGAAAACTGCGCAGCTGACGGTCCTCATAGATGGTGATCTGCATGGATGGTGATTTACCTACACAAATGATCGAATACAAACAGTAAGATTCTGTTATAAAAAAGAGACTTAATACACATAAATATCAGATTTTTCATCAATTTAGACAATATCTAACTCTTAAAAAGTACCACTCTATTACAAACCTGAGAGTTAAAAGGCTTAAAATCAGATGATAAATAGTTTAAAATGATGTTACTATAAGTCTATTTTAAAATAGGCAGAGATGACGGTCTATGTGTGCAGACGACGAAGTATCACAGACGGTGGTCTGCGCAGACAACGTTCTAGAAACATGGACGGAAGAATCAGAGTGCAAAGGGCTCTCCATAAAAAGTTTCCAAAACTACAAAAAATATAAGAAAATAGGGACGTGGGTCCCACCAGGTGTACCAAAATGTATGTGATAAAATCTAACCTATTGGGAGCATGCTCAGACATGCAAACCTTAGAGATATATAATCAATAAACTACATTAAACATGTCTAAGAAGCATACTACAAAAACAACAAGAGATCCCATCACAACCTCCGATGAGCCAAATAAGTGCACCCAAGCCTTGTTGATTTTCTCTTAGAGAATTGTGGGTGTGCTCTCCCAACACAATATCATAATCCCACTAGATTGATGGATAAAATCTAGAATGCAACCTAATGGATGATGAAGAGCTCAAGAACAAGTATGAAGAACTTGTCTCAAGTCATTCACCAAATGTGGATGAAGATGCAAATACTACACTAGGATGATATGCAATATCAAAGAAAAACTAAGATTCATTCACCATGATTACCTAAGATGTGATTTCTAGATTTATTAAGAAACATAAACATGAAAAATGCAATAAAAATTCTAGCACTAAACTAGCATGATAACATTGCATAAATGAGAGATGATTTTCTCTTGACAATGGCCTCTATTTAAAGATTTTTTGGAGGAGAAAGAGGGATTGGATGAGGTGGAGCTCATGTGGCATCCACATAGGTGCCACATGAGGGACACATAAGCCATGCAAGAGGCCCACTTTGCTCACACATGTGTGAGCAACTTGTGATGTGATGGATTAAAGTGTACTTAAAGTACACATGTGAAGGATCTTGTAAGAGGTGTAAGAGTTTTGGTTCAATGAAACACTTTTAGAAAGTGTAAGAGGGTGTCATTATAGGTTTAAGAAACCTTGTTGGCACCAAATAAGGAATATTTGGAAAAGACAATTTTTGGAAATTTGCTCACACATGTGTGAGAAAATAATTAGGACTACTTTGTGTAGGAATCAAGAAATTAGCCTAATTAACCTTAGTTAATTAGTGAATAGGTTTATTTGGTGAGAGTGATGTGAGGTAGGGTAGGATCTAGGTTCAAATTAGCTTAATCTAAATTAAAATTTAGATTAATTATGGTTTAGTAGAATTAAGTCATGTGGATGAATAAATAAGTTAAAAATTTATTTAAAAGGGATTAATGAGGAGTAATGTTTATAAATAAGATTTAATACATTAAAGGGGATAATATTTAAATTAAATTTAAATACTAAGGAAAGTGAATCGTATTTAATTAAATAAATTTAATTAAATAAATAGAAGAATATAAAAATATAATTAATTAAGTAAAATCAATTATAATGCTATGGGAATATTAATTAAATTAATATAAGGATGATTTTAGACATCTACAAATATTATCTTCTGCATCCAAATTAATTGCAATAGAATCTAAGATACAATAAGCATTTTCATTTTTATTCAATTTGATCTTGTTTTAATTCACTTCCTCTATTGGCTCAAGCATGGGTTAGTCAAAGGGAAGCGAAGCATGATTGGGTGTATGAGGTGAAACAATGTTTTGAGAATCACATTGATGGGCTATAGCATGACACTTGCAACATCGGTCATGAGCATGACAATTATGTTTGGTTTTGCTAGAAATTTGGTTTGGGATAAAATTAATCAACATCAGGTCCTTTTCTTCTTTAGGGGGAAGAACAGAAGGAACCACACTAGGTTGAGAGATGGGTTGCGAAGTATGTGTATAAGAAATAAGGAGAGGAGGTATAGGTGGTGTAGGAAGAAGTCCACATTCAAGGTCAAGAGATGGAACATCCTTAGGTTTTCTAAGTTCACATATCTTGCAGACCTTGTAGGATTGGTATCTTTGAAAGAGATGGTTAGGACAGGTTTGAGTTGGTTGAGGAATAGAAGGCCAAAATAAATCAAGGTCAACTAAGTCTCAAGGCATTGAAGGCTGATAAATACTATGGTTAATAGTCATCATTTATCCCTTATGAGAAAATTTAAGGCATTTATAAATAGGAGAAGCCATAAATTTCCTAGAGGTAAGCCAATGAAGACCAAGTTTGACTTGAAATAGATCAAAAGTGGGGATGACAGTAAAGACAAAATCTACGGCTTTACCACCAAATTCAATAGGAAATGAAATGGAACAATGGGGAGGATAAATCAAACTATCACAAGTTTGGATCATAACCTCAGATCTATCATATAAATCACATTGCAATCCTTTACTATATAGATGCTCTTCAGTTATCACATTCACCATGCAAGTGGGATCAATAAGTACACCACAGGAAGGAAGACCATCAAACCTTATGACATGTAGAGGGGACCATCAAGTGCTTTATATGTCTCAGGATAGTCAAAGGTAATACAAATATTAGATGAAGGTTTAGGTTTAGGTTTATCTTTCTCAACTTGATTGATCACATGATTATCTTCATTAATTTTTTCATTATAGTCAATGCAAGGAGAAGAAGAAGGTTGGGTAAAATCAATAGTATTGGTTGGTATAGATTTGCAAGTTTTGGTTAGGAGGTGCAACATATTTGTTTTCATTATTATTTTCACCTTCCACTAATATAGCATTGGAATCAATAAGGTCTTGAATAATTTTTTTTCAATTGGTAACAATCCTTAGTATTATGACTAGGTTGATGATGATATTGATAGAAATATTTTGGATCAAAGTATTTGGTTTAGGTTTGGATGGACCAATGAGTTTGATAGGAGGAAGTGTTAACACATTATCATTAATTTACTTCAACATCACATTATGCAAAGATTCAAAAATCGTAGAATAATTACAAGCAGGTAATTATGCAAAGTGTGTTTGCAAATGGCGTCAATAGAATTAAATAGAAAAGATGACCACCTCGCTGAGCAGACAATGCAGACATGTGGAGGCTCAAATAGAATTAAATTATTCAAGCTTAAATTAAAGGAGTTGGCATTCAATTTTAATCACATCAAAAGTACAAATTGAGTATCAAAGAAGTGAAAAAGTGAGAGATGAGTTGGTGCAGAAAAAAATGTGAGAAGTTTTAGGGAGCTGGGTGTTGCAGAGAAGAGCTAAGTGGGTAAGTTAATATTCTAATCCACTATTCAAATTACATTTAAAATAAAAAATGCCTAGGAAAAATAAATAGGATATAGGAAAATATGAATAACCCAATGCCCCTTTATAAAAATCCCTTCTAGTTGCATTACCAAGGTCTGTAGATACTAAAACTAAGGTTATGTTTCAGGATGCATGGGAAGAATGTAGAGACGCTGATATCCCTCACACTAGTATATCCCTTTTCTAGTATTTTTACAATAACAAAGATGAAAAATTTCCTTAGTCCAACCCTTGGAATCTTGACTTAGAAAATTCTATAGTGCCAAACATGTTTATAGATGTGAAATTTATTGATGTCTTGATCCACAATTATAAGAAAGAAACTAGAAAAGTCAGAGGGATTGATGGAAACCCTATTTTAGTTGTCACAAGATCATGTATTGAAGAATGATTCAGTTTGAATAGGTAGACTCTTACTAAAATTTATAGGGAAGGATATTTGGTGGATTACGAAACAATGGTAAATAGATTTGGAATATGATGTAAGGCCATTTAACTTCTCTCTCATCCTTTTCTCTACCTAAAATCTTTGGTTTTCTTGATCATCAATATGAGCTCCGTCTAACTTTTTTCTAGAAGTTTCAAAACTAGGAGGTTAAGTGGGCCTTCAATATTTATTCATATTATTCACACGAGTTAATTTCATGTCTTCTTCAGATGGTATATCACCTCGCACAGGAAAACCATTCTCATCTAGATAATACTTAGGCATTCCAAAACCTGGCTCAGAGAATATTCTTCCATCTTCAAATCTGATTGGACTGCCTCTACTTGAACTGTTCAATTCCCTTTTTATATGTCTGGTTCATCTTCTGCTCTGATCCAAATCTATATGTTTGATAGGGTGACCTTGTGTCAATGACCTTCTTCCAAACATACAAGGCTAATATTTTGGGATTTTAAGAGACACATGTCTTTAATTAGTTATTTTGGATTCACAGATTATCTCTTCATTCATAAATTGTCAAGGTTCTTTTGTTAGAGTCACCACCTCAATGTGAGGATTTTTTTCTACTGATCTTCTAGGTTCTATTTTCTAGTAGAGTAATTTTCATATGTCACCAAAGATTTTGAATATATTTTTGTAAAAATGTTCCCAGTGTAGTCACCAAATTTCTCAAAGTATGCCAAGCTCTGTGCTCCAACTCTCTAAGTGACTTGGCCAACTAACATGATCATTCAAACTTGATTGGAATCCTCTGCACTTTAGGCTCTCTTGGACCTAGGTGGGATGCCTATTCACCAAAAAAATCTCCTTGCTGATGGTTTTTATAGTAGATGATGTTCTCTATCTTTCTTCTACTTCTATCCTCTATCTCTGAATAGCATGAGTTCCTAAAATAGATTAATTTGAATATTGACTTCTTAATTCAAAATTCCTTATCTAACTTCCTTCTACTATTTTATTCTATTTCTTTACTTCTTTAGTTCTAATCTATACTGCTACATGCTCCTATTGAAAATAATTATTGGTTTTGTTTGAAATTGTATATCTATTGTTGATAAGGCCAGTTCCTTATCCTTATTAAGATCAAAGTAACCCCTCCTTAGACCCTCATGTACAACTTTGTGATACAATATTTTACCCTTTAGATAAACTATCAACCATTCAATCCTATCAATGCAAGATGATTAAGTACACAACACACTAATGAGTCTAATTGATTTTAATTTATCTTTTAGAAAGCCAATCAGACAATAAACATAAGGACAACACTTCACAAATGTTTCTTGATATTAAAATTAATGTAAAGGAAAAATAACCTCTTTGTACAAGTTTTAAAAATGAAAATTAATTATTTGAATTAATAATCACAAAGGACCAATTTGATAATAAAATAATTCTACACCATAATTGTGTAATAAAAATTGGATCTTTATATTAATCTTCAAAATCTAAGTACATTGTATATGAGTACTACTTCTTCTATTATATATCTCCTATTCTATTATGTCATATCTAGAATACAGTGTTGATTTCTCCTTTATACAAAATGAGGAGAATTGACATGCTTCAAACCCTTTCCAATTGTATCTTTTCATAACTAACAACTGAGATTAAACATAATAAAGTGATACATCAGAAAGGTAACTAAAAATCCTTTTGGAAATACTATGTTTGAAATGAGGAAGAACTAATCTCATAGTTTGATACATCATGTGATCATTCACCAGTTTTCTACTCTCCTTCGAGTAACTACTTCTTCTTTTGGGAAGACATCTTGGTGGGCCTCAAGTACTCCTCTACCCATTCCAAAATCTATACATTAGTAGGTCATTGAAAATGGAGAACATCTGGCATATTCAGCAAATGGTATTTCCATCTCTTTCTTGTGATTGCTCAAACTTACCGTAAACTTGGAGAATCTATTTTCCAGTGAAACAACGCTATCCAGGAACATGTTAAAACTCTTAAGACTAAAGTCCTTATCTTCCCTCAAATGGGAAATTATTTTAGGAACCGTGTCTTTATAATCAATTTTTCATTCTTCTGAATCTTTTACATGGCTCTCATCATCAAGGAATTCAGGGATTATCCAATGCTTAATAGTACAAAAGGAGGATAATTTTTCTTTTATTTTCCTCTCTTCCCATTCTATGTAATTTATCTCCTTTATAATATTATCAATCATTTCCTCATTTTCTTTGATTTCACCATGTGCATCTAGATCCCTTTGAGTAACTTCACAAATTCTAATCAAATCATAATGAGATGGCTTCCATCTCTTGGAAAGATCTTCCAGCTATGGCTTATTTTTTCCAAATTTTATTGTCATATCCAATAGGGTATGGTATCCATTATATACTACATCACATTTTATAATCACCAAATCAACCCTGCATGTCATTACTTATTCTAAGGCATTCGACACCTTCTTACATATTTCCTATAAAAATATTTCATTCATACTTCTTAATTGGCGATTTTCCTCTGCATAATTATCCATATTTTCTTTTGACACTTCATTGTCCTTTACATAAATTGGTACATAAGAATCACCCTTTTGTAGTACTAGAGCCTTGCTCTGGTTACTACTCTTTAACCCTTTTAATTATTTCTTCAAATAAACATTATCAAGGTACAATTCATTTATGACTTTATTTATTTTTGTCTCCCTTGTCCATGCCTTTTCTATTTTCTCTTACATATGTTTGAATTGGTATTTATTAACATGGCTCTATGCATTAGTTCTATAGCTGATATCGAAGGATAAGTATTCTCTATTGTTTTTACCACTTTCATTCCATCATTTCCTTTGATAATATCAAGAAATTTAGGCTTATGAGGGCCCTTAAAACTCACCCATTGAGCTAAAACCTTAGTTTTGGGGTTTTACCCTGATCTTACTATCTTTTGATCAGTGTCATACTCAACAAAAATGTAGGATCATCTTGTCTTCTAACTTGATCAAGAAATAAAAAATGTTTGAGAGTTATCCTTGGAACAATTAGCATGTTACGTTTTTGTACCATCTCTCAGGCCTCTTCTAGAGTATAGTTTATCACATCAAGTCTTAAATCCATGAGTGTCTTCTCGATGATGTCCTCATGTCTAGATTATTCAACCCCCATAAAATCTAATTTCTTATTCTCCTCAAAATCCTTCATATTCACTTGAATCCAGAAGTCTTTTAATTCTTGTATTTTGATAAAATTCTCATCCCTGACAAATCTGGTTGATATAGCTTCTCTTTCATTTGTAAAATCAATAGGTTCTTCTTTCTCAGGAAGCTAATCTTTATAACCATGGACTTCCTCTTGAAATATTGATGGGGATCTAGGTTTATCAACCTCTTCATCTCTACCAAGTGCCTTGAGTGCACTATAACCTTCTTCAGTATCCTCCTCTCCTTCTGAATCATCATAGGGTACAATGGGTACCGTCTCATCTTGTTTGTACCTTTTAAGAGGGGGATAATTTGATGCATTCTATGAATCTGAATCATGGATAATCAATTTTCTATGCCTTTTAGGAGGATCAAGATTAACCTCTTGTGACACATTGCTCATAGCTTTCCCATATAGCTTCTCAAAATCTTTCATACACAACTCCATCCTTATTATCTCATGGGTCTGATCATGATGAAATCTTGGTTTCCCCTTTTTCTATCTATCTTCTTCCAATTTCCTCAATAGATTCTATTTCTTCCATCTCTGCATAATACCTTGAGGAGCCATGTAGTTAGGAGAAATATCTTCCATAATATTAATTTGATGTTTAAATTCTTTTATAAAAGAATTAATATATCCTTCAAGGTCATATAAACTCTCACTTCCATCCTTCAAACAATATGCTTTCTTTAAACAATCCTGCATTTTTTCAAAGGAACCAGAACCAATAGACAATCCAACATACTTAAATACATGGGGTAAGAAAGTCCCCTTCTTCCTTGGTCCATTGACTTCCTTTTCAAACCACATCATCTATCAAATAAATTATTAAAGGCAACCCTCTCTGATACCAAAACTGGTAATTTGTGAGGGGGTTGTTTGCATGCACATACCATAATGAGAGTGTGATTATTCTTAAAGATCCAATCATTTAAATTATGAGTGTGACCCTTTTTCTAGATATCGATCTAATGGTCTGATAAATGCCCTTATCTTAGGAGGAAGTATTTAAATTTGACCCCTAAGTGCCTTAAATATCCATACAAAAAAACCATAATGAAATGCTTGTTACTCCAATTATACATTGAATTTGTCATTAGTTATCAAGTAGACATAATGGACAGATAGTAACAGAGTCACAAAAGGATAGTTGGTATATTCACTAAAGTACATAGTTAACCAAGAGCACTGATCACGCCCAGAGTTAATCGAGTACAGTGATACCCGAGCTAGCAGACTATACCGAGCAATAGACAACACTAAGCTACACAACATAACCGAACAACAGTATAACTGAGATATATAGTCTACACCAAGCACTAAGAGACAAAACTAACAAAGTGGAACATAGGCCACATAAAAGTTAGATATGGCACATTATTCTATGTAAAAAAAATTTAGTTGACGTAGATAATGGTTTACACGATCGAGGAGGACATTAATTATAGATATACAACATTAATTGTTTATGTCTCCTATGTGTAGATGATCAAGGTAAATTATGTACACCGTTGATCTTAGGGCAGGGATGTAATTTTTAAGTCCTAATTAGGTCATATCATTTGATATATAAATGTATATAAGTCATTTTATAATGTATGTTGATCAAGTAATGATCAAGTAGCCACCATACTACAGAAATCAAAGATCAGACAAGGGATTTTTAGGACAAATTCTACATAGCAAAAATAAGTTTTCAAAACTAAGGCAAGGCTACCGAGAAAAATAGAGAAGAAGGGTAAGATCATCATAAGTGATCACTCTTTGTAAGATTTTACAAGCTTCTTTATTTCTATAGTAGTGAAGTTTTTTGGGTCTCATCCCCACCTCTGTTTTTACCTTCTAACAGGGATTTTCTGTGATACCAAAATACTAGTGTCATGAGTACTTAATTTCATGTATGTGTATTGTTTATTTTACATGTATTTACATTTTAGCAGTGATACTATATGTTTGATCATGTATGTAATCTACTTAGTCGGTTAATATAGTACATTGGTTACAAAGAATTGATTAAAAGTTTTTTTAGGGTACTAATTCACCACTCCCCTCTTGGTACACACCCTTTCCATTATCCCAACAATTGGTATGAGAGCCAGTTCTCTTATTTTGAAGGTTTAATTTCTGAAGTGAAAATATCTTACAATGGAAAGGTATACACTTGACAAAACTATTGAAAATTAGAATTTACAGCTACAGATCTATGTTGAACAATACAAGGAAGACAAAGAGAAACTTAGGGAGATGTTGATTAAGAGAAAGGATGTGGAACTTCACTATGGTGAGATTTATTATCGTGAAGAAGATATTCATGACCCGTTTAATACATCTGGATCTGAATCTGGTAGCATATATGATGTATTTGAAGGAATCATATCTAAACTATCTAAAAGCAACCAACAACTTACTGAACAAGTGAAAGCATTGTAGATCGGTCAAGATACACAAATGGTTAGAATGGTTGAAGTATTAAATGATATAAAGAAAGATAAATAAGATAGGAACATGGTTTTTGATGACAAAAGAAAGATGACTGAAAAGTTACAAGAGAAAGAAACTAAGATATCAAGACTTACTAAACATTAGTTTGAGATCACCAATCAAGTGGTTTCCATCAATCATGAGGCAAACTGAGTGAATACTGAACTTACAAAAAGAATAGATGATATTGGTGTATTGAAAGAAGAAAATGAAAAATTGAGAAATGAAGTGAATATTTTACAACAACATAATGAACTGATTAAGAGATCTGAAGAAATAACTAAGAGAATGGATGAATTTCTGAACCATCAAAGAAGACTGAACAAAAATACTAGATTAGGGTATACCGATCAAGGAGAATCGTCACATGAACAAAGGAATGTCTACTCAATTCTGAATCCTAAGAAGCCCTCTTAAATTTAATGGTATTTCTAGAAACCCTCCTAAATTTAATGGTATATTCTATAACTGTAATAAGCATGGACATCAAGCACATGAGTGTAGATCCAATTTGAACAAACCACAAAAGAAACCATAGATGGATAAATACTGTCAAAACTGTAACATGCATGGTCATACATCACAAGCATGTAGAAGGAACACAAAGCAAATTTGGAAGCCTAAAGGACAAGAAAAGTTAAATCAACCAAGAAGACAAGGCAATGCTTATGCATGAGATTATAATACTTGGAGTAGTTGTACAACATGTGGAAAATATGGGCATATAGCAGAAAATTGTATGAGACAATGGTGAACCAAGTCTAGGAATTGGTCAAACTATGGTATGGCATGCTCTCACTATCACAAAGTTGGTCACTTAAGTAGAGATTGTGCATATCAAATAAATACTTATGGAAATGGCAGTACAATTGATGAAATTGTAATGATCAAAAATCAAATGTGGAGAAGAGCATCAAATAATAATGCAAGACCAAGCACAAAAGTCAATGACACCTCATCCAATGGGTTAGGTGGCTCCACCAGCTCCAACTGAGCAATATAAGCAGGTAAGGAACTATGTTTTGCAAAGCTAAATCTTACATCAGTTCCTATATTAATTGCACATATGCCAAACTAGCATAAATTGAGATGCACTATGGTATTATAATTTTGATTACTTTGATCTTCTTGAGTCGGTTAATATGTACCAAGTTGGAACTGTCAGTCGGTGAAAATGTGGAGACAACCAAGTTGCTATGGTAACCGAGTATATGGTATACTCACTGAGCTGAAGAATTGTTAGTGTTAACCAAGTATTATGTTTGTTCACTGAGTATTTGGTGAGAAGAATTTATTGAACCACCCTAAGTCATTTGCTATAAATTTGGTCGACATGAACTCATTTGTTCACACTACGATCAAAGAGAAGAATAGAGAAAATAGAGAAAAGTTACAAAAAATCTTTTTCAAAGCATTCTATAGAGATTTAAGAGCATTTCGAGCACAAAGAGGTTATTTAGCATGCATTATGTTATTCCTAGGCTATTCAGACACCATTCATGCAAGCCCTAAAACTAGAAATCATGGTGTCTACATCTCGAACCATGAAAGCCAAGATGGAGAAGGAAAAAAATGTTTTGATGAAGAACTCCATCTGCATAGAGCCACATTATAAGATCCATCCACAGGTTGTAGCTGTTGGAAAGCTACAATGGAAACAATTGTTGTTTTGTCATTGATGTAAAACCTTAACTAGTGAGACTATTTCTATCTGTTTGAGTACCATATCTATTGATTGATGAAGAAGATTTAAAAAGAAGACCAAGTGGAATGGTTGAGTTATGGGAAATCACAAGGGTATTTGATCAGTTGGCACATTGGAAAAGTAATGTGTTGTTTATCTTTTGGTGACAGTTTACTGAGAATAGTTTATGCTAAGAAAATTTTGTGATGACCGAGCAAAAGAACACAGTGTTGGCCGAGTAGCAATATTTTGGTAATTGTTGAGATTTGAGATCTCTGGCCGACATAGTTGATTTTATTGGGATATGTAAAGTTAATTAAGGATAAGCACTATTGGTCCACACTATTTAAATGCATGAGTAACTGTAATTAATGCATGGATCAAAGATTTAATTAGTGATTTCTTTGGAGAATTAAATTGAATGTAAAGATGGAAAGATTCATTAGATTTGACCTAACCTAAGATCTATGATCTTGATTAAGTGGAAAAAGATTTATCTAACCTAGATGAAGAGGTATAAGATAACCTCAAGGGGTTATTCTTCTTGATGGATTTCCAAGAAGATCTTAAGATTGAAATGAGAATGGACACCACTCAGTGAATTAGCATTAGAGCTGAATTGGATATGGATTTGCAAAGTAAGTTGTATGTATCAAATCACACTTGCTAATTACTTTTTAACCATTGTATCAGTCAAAATCCTTTAACCAGGTTGACCTAATAGTCATTGTATAAATCCTTTGAGCAAGGTGACATTTAGGTGGAATGTTCTAAGTCCTCTAACAAGGACACTCTTGACAGGGTGATTACTTCCTTTAACTAGGTCACATCTAGCAATGTGTTTTGTAACCTTTAACAGGGGTGGCTCCTAACAGAGCTCACTTCAAAAGAGTGAAAACTTGATAGCATGTTATTGGTGGTTTTTCCCAAATTGGGTTTCCATGTTAAATACTGGTGTCAACTTGTGTGAATGTTTATGTTGTGTTTTATTGTTAAGTTTCTACAAGCTGATTACATTTGAACAGTAAAACTGCATATGTATGTTGTTGATTTATGCTATTGTTGTTGAGTAGATCTGAGTTGTTCAAAGTGGTATAAAGTTTTATTTGGTACATCTAGACCTGAGGATAACTGATTCCACCCCCTCTTAGTTATTCTAAATTCATTCTAACAGTAGCACAAATAGATGACAAAGGTGCATTTTCATCTATCGCGCCTAGGGTTTTACTAGTCCATGATGTCCATGCTTACATTCACTGCAAAATAGGTGAAATTAGAGACTTTGAACTTATTTCCACTTATCAATCACTACACACAAATGGGAAGTTAAAGGAAGATCAAAAATATTTGGAGGTTAAAGGGTTAACCTATGCCCTCGATTTCCCAAAGGTATTCAAGACTGAGTGGATACACATTGTTCTGAGCCATGTACATGACGTAAAGCTATGGTTGGATGAGCCTAAGAAAATAACCAAAGATGTTATTCATGTCGTGAAAGGTTATCCCATATGTGATTAATCAAAGGCATTCAGGCATCCACCTAGAACAAAAATAGTGAAATTAATAGGAACCAAATGGGATGGTAGAGGTCTCAAGATCAATTGCATTGGTGATCCTAAAATGAGGTTCGGTGCTTATTTAATTGGTTACAAAATATTCCAATCTAGTATAATGAATAGTGTTGCTCGCGGAGTTGTAGACATAGCCTACAAAATTCTCAAGAAAGGAACACAATTTGTCCTTGCCGAGCTATTGTAGAGGCAAGTTGAAGAAAACATGAAGACTATCAGAACTGTAAGGTCAAATACATTTTATTTTGGGTCCCTACTACTATGCATATTTTTCTACCTACATAAATTCTTTCCATCCATTGGTACAGTTAAATCAAAGTCCAACCGACCAATTATAATGCAAATCAATGATATGAATACAAGAATAGGAATAAATTTTGAACCAGTCATGAATGACTATTTTGCTAAGTTTAAGGCTAGGATGGAAAATAGGAGTAGAATTCCACTACAATTGGTAGATAAGCACAAAGATGAAATATGTTTTGTAGTTGATACTGGTACAATTCTAATCAAGGTAGTACAACCAAAGACAACATGGATACCTCCATTAGAATATGAATTATATATAGATACTACATCTGAGGCCATTGAGAAATTGTTGAATGAATGCATTGACAAATCTACCATGAGATTTGGCACATTTGATGAAGCCAAGACCCAAATATCTATAGGTCTACAAGTACAAAAGTTGGGCAGGAAAAAGACAAAGTTGTGAAAACATTGAAGAGGAAATTTTCTATAATAGATGAAGAGTTAGATAAGTTTGTTGATGATATTGAGGAGCAGACCTTAGTTGGTCAAGATGATGAACCAGAACATGATACTGATACCATTGAATCAGATAAAGGACAAGATAAGGCACCTAAGGCCAAAAGGGGAAAAATTATAAAGACTATGATGTAGGAGCATCTTGGGTTCTTGGCAATCCTGATCAACCAAAAATATATTTTCTATTGTTATTTGGCTTGTTTGGAGGCTTCTCAATGAAGTGCTCAGTAACTTTTATTGCTCAGTTACCTATTCTATCTTGCTTTACCAGTGGGTCTCGGCGTATGTTGGCTGCTCGGTGGGTTCTTTCACCGAGTTGTTTCTATTGCTCGGTTATCTTCTTACTGAGTTGTTTATCATGATCTGGCTGACATGCATTTAATTTTCATGGTGTAACTAATGTGGGGTCTCTCATTGAGATATGTGTGGCCCTAAATCTAGGTCTTCCTTTAGGATCTCAGTGCCAACCTCTTTGGTGGACTCTTGTATATATTTGGTTTCTGATCTTAGATTAGGAGACCATTCTGGGAAGATAGTAGATCTTGGATAGAAGAATAAGTGTTAGGATATTTGGATGGAAGATCTATGACCTCGCATGCATGAAGATAATTAAGTAATTAATTTAAATGTATATGGATCAAACCAAGAAGGCCTCACAACCTGACATGTATTGATTTTGATCAATTAAATATAAAGTACTTATTGTTTCTTCTCTCCTTCTTGGGTTGTTTCTTTCATGTTGTTCAACAAGGTTGGTCTGGATAGCTGGGAGTGCCTTGGGCCCTTGTTTTCTATGCCCTCCTTATGTCAGGTGGTATCAGAGTGAAGGTTAGAGATAAGTTCCTCCTTTTAAGCACTAACCCTAGTTGGTTGATATTGTTGTGGGGTGGGAGATTGTGATCTGACTTACAGTTGTAGAGGGTTTCAAGATGGTTCGTGAGAGAGGAAATGTAGATCTAGGTCTAGCTGATATGTTAAGTCAAATGGCTGCAAGATTGGAAGTTGTTGAGATATCCCAATGTAGAGGAAGACATCTTGAAGATGTTAGTAATGATGAATTGGAGGAGGTGCAAGGTGAAGATACACCTACACCTATTATGGATCAGGAAGAAGAGAGATTCCTACGAGCATTGACAAGTTTGAAGTCCAAACCTCATTTTAATCCTCCTAAGTATAGTGGAAAATTGGATTCTGATGAGTTGATAGATTGGATAACTAAGATGGAAAAATACTTTGAGTATGAGAATGTGTCAGAGGAGAAGAAAGTGAAGATTACAAGCACAAAGTTGAAAGGTCATGCATCCTTGTGGTGGGAGCATCTACAATTGGATCGAAAGAAGAAAGGTAAAGATAAGATCAAGGTATGTGATAAGATGATAAACAAATTGAAAGGAAAGTTTCTACTTTGTGATTACCAGATTAACTTGATTAGGATAATGGAAAGTTTAAAGCAGAAAGATAGCTTGGTAAAATACTACACTGAATAATTCTACATATTAGACATCAAATCTGGATATATGGAGGATGAAGTGGAAAGAATAGAAAGATATCTAAATGGATTAAGAAGTTCTATAAAAGATGAGATCATTTTGGTCAAGATGGAAAGCATTGAAGAGGCATATCAATTTTCCCTAAAAGCTAAAGAGAAATTGAATAAAAGATATGAGAAAATACAAAGAAGAAGAGGTGGTAGATTCCCTAGAGGAAGAGGTAGATATCATGGTGAGAATAGTAGATTTTAACAAGACAAGTTAATTTCAGACACACATCAAGACAAAGGAAAGACTGAATGGAAAGGTGGAAGTTCATACCAAGGGAGAGGCAATTACTCCCAAGGTGGTTATAGTAGAAGAGGGTTCCAAGGAACTTGTTACAATTGTGGTGAAGAAGGACATTGAGCTTTTGAGTGTACACATGTAAGAAATAAATTTGGTAGCAAAAAAAATGCTTTGGTGTTAGAGGAGTCACCAAATGAACCAAAGAAGGAAGGAAATCTAATGATCAGAAGAATACTATGGAGTGAGAAAGATAAGTAAGATCCTAATAGGAAAATTTTCTTCAAGACAAGAATGTAGAGTTGCAGACAAAGTTTGGAAGGTATTTGTTGATAGTGGAAGCTCAGAGAGTCTGGCATCTGAGGAAATGGTTAGAAAGTTGCAGCTGGAAAGGATGAAACATCCAAAGCCCTATCAGATCTCTTGGATCAAGGATGAGCATACATTAATGGGGAGTGAACAATGTTTTGTGAATCTAAAAATTGGAAAGTATTATGATAAGGTGTTGTGTGATATTATACCAATGGATTGTTGTCATATTTTGTTGGGTAGACCTTGGCAGTATGATAGACATGCTATACATGATGGAAGATTGAATAGATATAGTATTTGGGCTAATGGTAAGAAAAAAATCTTGTTGCCTTTGGTTGAAGAATATATTGGTGAGATATTTACATATGTGAAAGTTTGTTTGATGGAAGGTAGACACTTTGTTAAGGATTTGAAAAGAGATGATATTTTTTATGCTTTGATTCCTAACAAACCAAGTAAGATTACAGAAGATAAAATTCCTATAGAGGTTGAGAAATTGCTCACTGAGTACAAGGAGATCATATTAGATAATGTACCTGATGGTTTTCCACTGATGAGATATATTAGTCATTGTATGGATCTGATTCCTAGAGCTATTTTATCGAACAAGGAACCACATCAGTTGACACCGAATGAGAATGAAAAGCTTAGCCGACAAGTTCATGAGTTGTTAAAAAAGGGTTTGATCAGAGAAAGTTTGAGTCCATGTGTAGTACCAGCTACAATGGCACCTAAGAAGAATATGTTATGCCCTACATACCTGTCCCTACATTTTGTGGTAAAAATTTTGGGTCCCCCTTTTCTCTTTTTTCTTTTGTTTCTTTCTTTTGTTTTCCTCCGGCCTTTGCCTCTGTGGGGCTGCTATTTTATTTTTCCTTTTGGTTTCTCTCCCTCTGGGACCCGGTCCCAGAGTGTTGTGTTCCTTTGTGCCAGCCGAATTTTAGACTTTGAGATTTGTTTCCATTGCTTCCTCTTTAGTTAGAGGGTGTGGTTGCAAGGATTCCCCGAGCCTGGAGTCCAGAGGTTTGCCTTTTCTTGGGACTTGCGAAAGGAAGCAGTGCATTTTCACCTAAGGGTATAAATGAGGTTTCACTTATCATTTTTATATTTACCGTGAACCAATTACCCTTAGAAAATTAAGAGTGATTAAGAGTGATTTCTACAAACTACTAATGAGCTAAGTATGTTTTCTTTGAGTGTTTAACGATGAAGTTGGTGTTTGAGCTTGTGCGTGCTTCCAGCTATCCTATAGGGTCTTTGGTGCATTCATGGTTCGAGAAGTTATCTATTTGTAGAGCACCTCCTGTGCCCTTCCCTTTGCATTCCCAGTGTTTAAGTTAGGCCACTCTGGTTCTTCATTCTCTTTTCTATTTGTTTTGTTCTTTTTGTCTCTGGTTTTGTTTTTGCTTTTGTTTTCTTTCTGTCTTCTCATCTTCGTTGCTACCTCCCATTGGTGGGATGGCTTTGTAGGAAGGTTTTTCGCCTTCCATGTACTATATTTTAATGTAGATCATTGTAGGTTTCTATATATTTATGTAAATTAGTTGTAATTCCATGTAAATAATTATAAATTTTTGTAAGTTGTTAGTGGTTTGAAGGTTAGATAGTTGTTTGGTGTATAAGTTTGTTCCTTGGCCTCATGTTCTTCGGAGGTCTGTGTATATTATGTGTATAGTGTGCATTTGTAGAGTAGCTTTCTATAAATTTTTGTGCTTGGTTTGTATATTATTTTGTGTCCTACCTGCCCTTTGGCAAGCTTGTTGCACCCTGTTGCATCGTATACTCCAAGTTTTGAGCTGGCCCACCTAGTCTCCGCCTGGCTCAAACTCGACACCTCACCTATTTGAGTCATGGCCATTTTCTCTCTCCTCCGTCATTTCAACATTGATGGTGGGATTAAATTCCCCCATGTATGAGCATTCAAAATCATCCCAAGTGGCATTCATTTCATCTGTGTCAAGACATCTATCACCTTTAATGCCATTATTCCATTTATTGCATGTCCATGCAACAATTCACGTCAGCCCAGTACGACTCACTACCTGGTCATTTCAATAATAGCTAGTTTCTCCAAACTCTAGGTTCCACGTAATCCCATGACCTTCATCAAATTGTTGCATAGACCAGAACCCCCCAGAACCCCTAGGTGTTGATTAAATCTAAATTAAGTTATCGTTCATTACATTTTTGAGATTTGATGTAAGCTAACGTCTTTTTGAACAGGTGCAAAATAGAAATGAAATACCCAGAATCTAGAACTTATTTTATTTTAATTACTTGTATTGATGGTTGTCCGATCTTGTAGGTTATCAATGATCATCAATCAACATGTCTGAGGTAGCTTCTCCCATCGAAAGTATGGAAATTCCAAGCACCTCAACAAGAGTGGCCACCAAGTCAAAGGCTAAGAAGGCACTGGAAAAACTCCCGCTCACATCCAAATATCCAAAGGATGATGCCCTCATGGGATCCAAGGTGGATTCTAAGTTGCAGCTAGTCACTAACACTGAGGTCAGACCCTGGTCTGGATTATAAGGCATAATCAGAACAATATTCGCCCAACATTCCACTGGAGATAATATGGCTAAAAAAGTGGCCACCTCCGGCATCATCAAAGAAGTCTACTTTCTCTACTCTATGCAGGCCCCACAATTGATCCCAAATTTGGCCAAACTCTACAACAGCACCATCTGATCCATTATACTTGTTGCTACCCTTCCAACGAGCTATTCAATGCCCTTAGTATCTTTGGATGTTGCTACATTTGCTTAGGGGCTGGGAATTCCCCAGTTCTCCAATTCTATTTTCATTTCCCATGCCACCTCACTACAAGAGTTTGAAAAATTTCCATAGCTCACTTGGCAGCATCTCAATAACCACTAGCTAAAGACACCAAAGAAATACTACAAGAAGATGAAGTTGGAGATCCCTCGAGCAGATTTCAAGGAAAGCATCCAAGTGGGGATCATCTTCTTATGCCATGTCTTAAAAAAATCTCATGCCTGGGATTTCTCACCATGGATGTACTACTTCTTGTATGACATCTCCACCAATGGGCATAATTTTGATTGGGCAACAATTATTTCCAATCATGTAGATTTTCAGTTAAACAATGTCAGCCGAACATTGAATTTCTACATGACTTCGTATGTGTTATGGGCATTGGCACAACAAAGACCTAGAATTTGGGGTTTAGTCAAAGTGGGTGTCCTTGGGACTAGGCTTGGCTAGAGTGCTTTGTGGGACCATTTTCCCCAAATTCAATGGGAAGCATGCTTCCCCAATTTTTTCTGAGTAAACAACACCTTCGTTTACTTCAAAATTTTGATACCATCTCAAGATGTCGGTTATCAGCTATCAAAGGAGGATATGGCCTTGGTGAGTACATACATAAATTATTTCATTCAATTTCATCAGTATTCTTATATTCGGGTGACCAAATTCTTTGGCAAGCCCTACCTATTACCCAAGCATTGTGGGGATAGGATTATTTTGATGGAGTTCTGTAGTCAAATCCCAGAGCTTCATGCATTGTTTGGAGTGAATAAAGTTACCTCCATCCCATTCTTGATCACTTGTGGGAACTATTCTTGCAACCTTGCAGTGGCCAAAGATATCAATAACGAGCTAAAGAGTCTGGGGCTGGCCGAGTTCTACCTAGAAAGCAACAATTTTGACCCACTCAACAAGATAAAAATAGCATTGCCCCAGGCATCCACACCTCACGAGCCTCACTTGGAGGATTTTTGGGTAGATTTCCAAGATGACTTCAATGTCTGGGAGCAAAGATACTTGAGGATGACCAAAGAGATGATGAAAAGCCTCGGCCTTTGGACATTTCCAAAATATTTTTCAGACACCGAGCCCTTGGAGGACCCATCATACAAACTTCAGGGAATCAACAAATTGGATCTCCCTCTGATGGATTGGGACACCCCAGAGACTTCAAAAATTAAGGACGTCACCCAGGGCATCATGGAGTGCAACCACGAATATTTTGCACAAGTGTGCAAGAAAATCACTCACCGGGGTCCAATTTTGTGGGGGTCCTCTTCAGCCTCTGGAGTGGCCGGGCAGAGCAGAGACAAGGGGAAAGTGAAGGAGAGCCCCGGTCCTATTCCTGCCATCAGTTCCACCACCTATTATGGAACAACTCCATACCTAGCTCGAATCATCCTGATAGCTGGGAGAAACATTGAGCGCAAGGCTTTCTCTCGGCCTTCCTATTAGTCCAATGGGATCCACCCTCCCTTCAGGATCACCATCATTTGCAACACTAATGAGACAGGTGGTGAACATAGAGGACAAGAATGCAACTATCATGGATGTCAGAGTTTCGCTGTAAACAAGAAGAAAGAAGCCAAGGGTGGATAACCCTCCACCAAGCACAGATGTAAGCCCTGGAAAATTAGGCAACATTCCTATGGAGGTTATCCCTTCCAACCCTGAAGCAGAGGATCGAACAGAGGCCTCCCCTCCCCATGAAAATTTTGATGACATCTTCTAGACCGATGATCTAGTAAATCTACATGAAGATGTTGAGAGGGTAGTAGAAGAGATCATCATGCAAGAGGTGGAAAACATCCCTGGGGAGGAGGAAAGGAAACAAAAGGAAATTTCCCTAGAAGAAGAAGTCTAGAAGAAAGAGAAAGAACACAAATTGGTGAATATACCAAGTATTGAAGAAAAATCAGTCCCGGGGACTAAGACAGAGGAAAGGCAAACACAAGATGAGAAACCAACAATGGCTGGGGAAACCAGACCTTTGGGAGACACCGTAACCCCATTCATCATGCTCCAAATGCCTCTAGTTAATCTGGGTGATCAACTATCGCAAAATATGACATTTGGCAAGGTGGTCTTTGCAGTCCAATAGCCAGATCTAGGCCAAACACCTTTTCCCCCTCCAGAAGATGTGCCCTCAGAGGAGAATGTCTCGATGGACAATGCTAAAGAAAACTAGCAGAAAAAAGACATGAGGGAGAACCTAAGATACATGGATGAAAATGTTATAGGTGGGAGAATGAAAATGCCACCAAGGTGGGAGAAATAGGGAATCTCAAGAGCAGATAAAAGGAGCCCACAAAGAGAATAGATGTCAAAGAAGAGGGGCCCACCCATGAGGAAAACCCTAGTATCCAAGACCTAGCCATAAGACCACCCCTACCACCACAGTGGCTGGTAGAGTCAAGAAAAAGGAAGGCCTCAGCAGTAGTGAGAATTCCCCTCTCTCTAGCTGAAATGGTGGCCTAGAACCAAGAGGCTCAAAAGCCTAAGAAGGCCTAGACCATCCATACCCTTCAAAATGGTCCAGGAGGAAGTACCATCCCAGTAGTAGCAACACCTCCCCTAGGTGTGGAAGTGGTAGCAGTAAGAGCCAAAGAATATACTATCACCGAGGTTCCTCTGGGGAGGAGAGACAAATAGGGGGAATTTAACTTGTTAAAAGAGGCTACTTGGGTAATTGAAGCCTAATATGATAAGTACGCACGAAAGCTGAAGGAGGAAAAAGAAAATAATGTAAATCTCCTCAGGCTTCTTGGAGAACTAACACGGCCATTGTTTGAGATCCATCTGGAAGCCTCCACATCCAGAACACCACTTTTGTAGGGTGACATTGATACTCTAAGGGCCATGAAGAAGAAAGCATAAGCTATGGATGGGTGGGTCACTAAGCAGATCATAGCTATAAGGTAGTTCCTAGCAATGACACTCTCAAACCTCTATCAGGCCAACAACATCTTGGGCCAAGTGAACGGTGCCATCTCCCTATGGGAGGTGAAAATGGAGAAGTATGAAGAGTGGAGGTCTGAACTAGAATAAATAATGAACTTTGGGGAGTAAGTCATCACAAAAGAAGGTATTTTGGGAGATGAAACCTTTGGGTTCCTCTGGGTCCAACACTCTAGACTTGGTATCAAAATCAAGACAAGCAAGCAACTGGTAGTGGCCCTCAAGGATAGAATCCCAGAAGTCTGGAACTCTTTAAATTCATATACGACAATTATAACCATGGTTTCGCAAGTTGACCCCTTCACCACTGGGACTTGTGCTCTAGAATATTTTGTATTGAGTAAATTTGATCAGTTGATGGAGTCATGGTATCGCTCCTCCAAAGATTTTAATGAAGGGAAAATGTCGCGCCTAACCAAAATGATGCTCTAGGCCCATGACGCAGCAAAAGCGGCTACAAAATTTAAGGAAGGGATCGATGATGTTGACGAGCAGTTCAGGGTTGTCAACGATCACTGGGACTACATCAAAGATGTAGATGAGGAAGGGATCATCCAAATTTTGGAGGCCTTAAAAAATAACAAGGAACAATAAAATTCTCCAGTCTCCGAACATTTCTGCCAACTGGGTAAAGTTTTGCAAATTCATTATTCTTCAAGCGTAAGCTCTTGGACTCTAGAATTTTGGGTCCAAAGTTTTGTATTCATTCACAGTGATCTATGTCTAGGTTCCTCAGAGCTGACCAATCACTGTCAGGAATTAATAAAGGTCAGAGTGAAGGTAATCCATATAGTGATGGGTTAGGTGGATAGTGATGGGTTAGGCATATAGAATATCTCTAACAGATGCCTTCTTATTCTGCCAAGGTGCTGCTCCCACATTAACTACCTGGCGCACATCAAAGATAGGGAGATACAATTTTCATTTATGAGGCATGTAGCCTCAGTTACTGGGACAATCATATTTCTTCTATAAGTACCTCGACTCTCTTCTCTAGGCTGATTCTTCTAGATTTCTCCTCTTATCTTCTTCTTCTGTCTTGACAGATCTATGCACATCTCAAGGTGATTGTAAGTGGTACAGGTAGTACCAACCATAGATAATGTATTATATTTTGCAAGTGTATAGTTAGATAAGGTTAAGGTTTAGGTCAAACTTTGTGTATAAATAAGAAGTCTGACACCATAACAAGGGTCAGAGAAATTGATGATTTTGCAGTCCAACATTAATAGAAGCATAGAATTTTACTTTCAATTATTTTCAGGAGCTCAATGCTTAGTTTTTCTTAGTAGCTTAGAATTCTCCCTTGGAGACATGGATGTACTCGCCAGTGATGCTGGAACCATTTGAGTTAATGAAGAAGGAAGACCATCTTGTGGCTACTTGTTGTGTTGTTTTGATCTTTGAAGTAATGATATCTTTTGTGCTATATGTTTTCTCATGTCCTTTGCTCTAGTATTTTTCATTTAGTTAATGTTCTATCTCCCTTTACTATTGAATTCATGTTAATCGCTGGTTTTGTGTGTATTTGATATTTAGTTTGGTTTTCCGGTATTGGAGCTTTATTGATGTTTGAACATATATTGCACAACTATAAGTAGAAATATATCTTAACTCTAATCTATCTTTTGTAATTTCTTTATTAATTCTAAATGCTTGCAAGAAATCCCCACTCCCATTGAAATCCCTGGAAGAGATGAGTAAAAACTAGCTATCCCCTCAAAGAATAGTTAGTTGCCCAACTTAGCTCCCCCGCACCATTGAGACCTGACTACTAGGTGCTTGGAGGCTAGGATAATTTATTCTCTGTTAAACCTATTCAAGCAGAGTTTTTTGATACCCCAGTACTCGGTGACAACTTATCTCTATTGGCAGAGCTGGTCACAAAGTCCTATCAACAGAATGGAGAATGGTGAATGTGTACTGATTCTAAGAAAATCAATAAGATCACAGTTAAGTATAGGTTTCATATACTAAGGATGGATGATATAATGGATTGTTTGAGTGGAGAAAGATATTTTACTAAAATTGATTTAAAGAGTGGATATCATCAGATCATAATCAAAGAAGGTGATGAGTGGAAGACTGCTTTCAAGACAAAAGAAGGTCTGTATGAGTGGTTGGTTATGCCTTTTGGTTTAACTAATGCACCAAGTACATTTATGAGGTTAATGAGTGAAGTTTTGAATAAATTCTTGAATAAATGTGTGATTGTATACTTGTATGATATTATGATATTCAGTAAGACTAGAGAAGATAATTTGATGCATATAAGACAAGTATTATAGAGATTGAAAGAAGAAAAAATGTTGATAAATATGAAGAAGTGTTCCTTCATGAAAGAAGAACTTGTGTATTTAGGTTTTGTGATTTCAGCTGATGGTTTGAAGATGGATCCTGAGAAGGTTGAAGCTATACTTAGTTGGCCTACACCTGAGAATGTCAATGAGGTAAGAACATTTCATGGATTGCCAAGTTTTTATAGGAAATTTATCAGAAATTTTAGTTCTATTTGTAATGCTTTGACTGAGACAATGAGAGGAGACAAAAGAGAATTCAAATGGACATATGAAGCTGATAAGATTTTTGTGACTTTGAAGCAGAAGGTTACTAAATTACCTGTATTAGCCTTACCTAATTTCAATAAGATATTTCAAGTTGAATGTGATGCAAGTGGAAGTGCAATAGGAGCTATGTTGACTCAAGCAGGTAAACCTGTTGCTTTCTTTAGTGAAAATTTGAAAAATTCTAAAAGGAAATATTATGTCTATGATCAATAATTCTATGCTATTGTTCAAGCTATGAAGAAATGGAGACATTATTTGATGCTGAGTGAATTTGTGTAGTATAATGATCATAAGGATTTACAATATTTGCGTAGTTAAAATAAGTTCTTTTTTGGATAAAATGAGAATTGAAGTTCTTGGTTTTGATGATATGAAGAAGATCTTTGCTGGCTGAAATGAGAATTGAAGTTCTTGGTTTTGATGATATGAAGCTTTTGTATGAAAATGATCCTAATTTTTTTGAGAAGTGGAGAGTATGCAGAGCACCTATTCCAAATCAATCAAGTAAGTATGAAGACTATTTCATTCAAGAATATATGTTGTTCAAAGGTATTCAGTTGTGCATACCAAGACAATCAATGGGAACTAATTTGATAAAGGAGAAACATAGTAGTGGTTTGCCTAGACATTTTGGTATTGATAAAACATTGAGTTTGCTTAAGGAAAGGTATTTTTGGCCTTAGTTGTATAAGGATGTTTAGAAATTTGTGTAAAGCTATGGAGTTTGTCAAATTGAAAAAGGAGTAAGTCAAAATATTGGTTTGTATACACCAATTATTGTTCCTGAGAAGCCTTGGAGTGATATCAGCATGGATTTTGTTCTTGGCTTACCGAGGACAACAAGAGGTAATGATTCCATATTTTTTGTCTTGGATAGATTTTCATAGATGACACATTTCATACCATGTAGAAAAACATCAGATGCTGTACATATAATAGATCTTTTCTTTAAGGAGATTTTTAGATTGCATGGATTACCGAGGAGTATCATCTCTAACTGAGACAATATGTTTGTTAGCTACTTTTGGAAAACACTTTGGAAGAAGTTGGACATCATGTTAAAGTATAGTTCTACATTTCATCCATAGACTAATGGAAAAATACAGGTTGTAAAACAAAGTTTGGGTAACTTGTTCAGATGTTTAGTTTGAGACACACCGAGTAATTGGGATTTGATGTTGGAACAAGCAGAGTTTGCATACAACAGTTCAATAAATAGAAGTACTAGAAAGACACCTTTTGATATTTTTCACAGCACACAATTGATAGGTATATCATACTTGAGATACATTACTGGTGAAGAGAAAAGAAGTGCTGAAGCAGAAAATTTTGCTGAGTTTATGAAGACATTACATGAGGATGTAAAACAGAAGTTGGAGCAAAGTAATCAAAAATACAAGGATAGTGCAGATAAATAAAAAATACATAAGACTTTTGAAGTTGGTGATGTATTAATGGTTCATTTGAAGAAAGGCAAATTTCCTATTGGAACATATGGTAAATTGAAGATGAAGAAATTTGGTCCTTGCAAAATACTGAGAAGATTTGATAGTGGAAATGCTTATGAAGTGGAATTACCTGATGACATGGATATATCACCTATAGTCAACATTTCAAACTTGTATGAATATCATGAACCTAATGAAGAAGTGACAATATAGAGTGATTATCCTAAGAAATAAATAGAGGAAGTTGAACAAATTTTGAAACAAAGAGTTAGTAGAAGTACAAGAGAAAAGGAATACATGGAGTATTTGATAAAATGGAAGAACAGACTGATTGAAAAATCATCTTGGATTTCTCAATCTAAGTTGGATTCATTTTAGGTTGGACCTGACATGTGATTCAGGGAATCATTTCTTTTAACCCCAGGTGTTGGATGCAGGAGCATCTTGGGTTCTTGGCAATCCCGATCAACCAAAAATATGTTTACTTTTGTTCTTTGTCTTGTTTTGAGGCTGCTTAGTGAAGTTCTCGATAACTACTACTTCTCGGTTACCTATTCTATCTTTCTTTACCGATTGGTCTCAGTGTATGTTGGATGCTCGATGGGTTCTTTCACTGAGTTTTTATGTTTCTCGATTATCTTCTTACCTTGTTGTTTATCCTGATTTGACCGACTTCTACATTTAGTTTCCTTGGCATAATTAATGTGGGGTCTCTCATTGGGATATGTGTGGACCTAAGTTTGGGTCTTCCTTTAGGATCTGAGTGCTGACCTCTTTTGTGGACTCTTGTATATATTTGATTTATGTTCTTAGATTAGGAGGTAGTTCTGGGAAGATAGTAGATCTTGGATAGAAGAATAAGTGTTAGGATATTTGGATGGCAGGTTTGTGACCTCGCATGCATGAAGATCATTCAATAATTCATTTGAATGTATATGGCCAAAACTAGGAAGGCCTCACATCTTGGCATGAATTGAGTTTGATCAATTAAATATAAAGTATCTTATATTTCTTCAATCCTTCTTGTGTTTTTGCTTCCATGTTGTTTTGTAAGGTTGGTCTAGATAGATGGGAGTGCCTTGGGCCCCTATTTTCCCTGCCCTCCTTGCATCATACTGAGTCTCCATCACATAATAGATCACATTCACTGAATACAGATTCCTAACCTTTAAAGAAAGGTATTGAAAATATCATAAGAACCTCACCAAATTTTACATACCAGACAAGAAAATAGAAGGGTACAATCGAGAATCCTACACCAAGGCAAAGGAAAAGATGTGTAAGGAACAAAGATGAAAAGGATGATTCTGATGAAAATCAAGAAAAATTCAATATTATATAGAATAAGACACCTCAAACTATTGATGAGATTACAGTGGAAATCATCACAACTAGAAGATTAGGACATCCAAAGATACATGCCTATTCTAATCTGACTACCGAGAACAAGGAAAATCTCGAAGAAGAAATCATAGGTATCATGATTAAATTTAAAAAAGTTCCAGTTGAATTTTATTCTTATCTTCCATCTGAGTTATATGATAAGATATCATCAAGATGGACTTATTCACTTCACACTGAGAAATAGATGAGAGAGGCAGCTCTCAGTCTCATTAAAGTTGACTACACAGTATAATAGATAAATGATATCATGTAGTAGTATGCCAATAAATTTCCTAAGAAGGTACAAGCATTGAACATCTTGCAAGGAAATATGAAAGAAGTGGATATGGAGAGAACACAAATATGGAATAAACTAATGAATCAACCAGAGGAAATCCAAGACACCAAGGAAGAAATGGACATTACATCTACAATCAATACCGAGAGAGATCGACCGACCACATAGCCCATAGATGTTGATGATGCAGATGTTAACAATATATTGGATGAAATTATTCAAGTATTGAATAATACAAGTCACCCAGAGATCACCATACATGACATAACTCAAGATGATCCTAATGATAAACCTAAGGAAGATGAGATAGTCGGAGCACTTGAGACCCTGAATGAACAAGACACAACAAAAGTCACCCCAGTAAATGTACCAGTCCAGCTACCTATTTTAGTACAAGCTATTGAAATAGATAGTGAAGCATAGAAGAAAAAGAGACCCGAGAAGGTTACATATACAAATGAAGACAATGGTGATCAACAAGGTACATAGACTGAGCACAATGGTGGAACAACCCAAGGTGATGCAAAAAAAGATACCATTGATGCAGAAGCACAAGGTGAAGGTAATCCTGCTAACCCAATAGATACTTCTACTAAAGATACAAATTGAGTTACCAAAGAACCTCACCAAGTCATCACACTGAGTCCTGAGCAAGAAAAACTAGAACCCGAGCAAAAGGCTCAATTGGCATTAACTTTATGTCCTTCATCTAGTGTCCAAGGGAAGAAAAAGGAGTCGAAAAAAGGAAAAAAGAATGCAGTTGCATTGGATGAAATCATAGAGATTCCAACATGGGATCCAAGGACACTCAATCAAGAAATATTGACAAAATATGGTGAATTATGCACCAGGAAAGTAGCACAGGATAAGTTAAGGAAAGAACACAAGAATGCACAAGTATTAGAAGTTGCCAACGAGATTCTTCAGGAAGTTGTCCCAGATTTAGATATCAATGATTCCACCCCCATCGTTGACCAACTTGCAGTGCTTACTGAGGCTATTAACAAACCTAATGTTGATGCTAAGAAACAATTGGAAGAATGATTAGAGAAGAAGATTCAATATAAGGTTACATAAAATATCAACCAGAGAGTGACAGTCAATAAGGTAACTCTATCTAAATTTGTGAATGGAATATAAGCTATCATATCTGAAGCCATCACACTTCTACAAAATTTATGCACTATAGATCACTTCACTACCGAGATTAGTGAAAAGATATAGAAAATAGATCAAGATCTTAAGGATAGTGCAAACATTTTATCAACCGAGCAACATGCATTGCAGATGCATTACAAAAAAGTTCTCCAAAACAAGCGGTTAATATTGGACTTGAAGAAAGAAGAAGACACAATCAAAGAAAAAGTAACTGAGCTCCAGGAAATGTTACTATCGCATTTGGTAATGATGCAGAAACATATGACATTGGCAAAAACTTTAATTGCCACCCCAGAATTATTAGTGACAGACAACATATATGATATGCATGCTCAGATCAATTTAGAACAACTAACCCTCAAGCATTTAAAGGAGGAATGGGAGAAGCTAATGGAAACTCTTAAGAACACCCATCCTACAATTTTTGATAAATTTTAAGTTATACTCCTTTTGTCATTATTTTGAAAAAAGGGAGAAATATATGTATATATGTATAGTAAAGGGAGATACTATAATTAGGATGCATTCATATACATATACTGAGTATATACAAAGGGGTAGAGCATGTAAAAAGGGGAATTTATCATGTATATTATATAAAGTACTAAGTTTTTAATACTAATGCCAAAGGGGGAGAATGTTACTTCAATTATACATTGAAGTTGTCATTATTTATCAAGCAGACATAAAGGACAGACAGTAACAGAGTCACAATGAGACATTTGGTATATTCACCAAAGTACAGAGTTAACCAAGAGGACTAATCATGCCTAGAGTTAACTAAGTACAGTGATACCTGAGATGAAAGACTATACCAAGCAATAGACAACACCGAGCTACACATCATAACCAAACAATAGTTAAACCCAGATACATAGTCTACACCGAGAGACAACACTAACCGAGTGGAAGAAAGGCCACATAAAAGTTAGATAGGGCACATTATTCTATGTAACAACTTTTTAGCTGACCTAGATAATGGTTTACACAATCAAGGAGGACATTAATTATGGATATACAACATTAATTGTTTATGTCTCCTATGTGTAGATGATCAAGGTAAATTATATACACTATTGATCTTAGGGAAGGGATGTAATTGTTAAGCCCTAATTAGGTCATATCATTTGATATATAAATGTATAGATGTCATTTTATAATGTATGTTGATCAAGCAATGATCAAGTATCCTCCATACTACAGACATCAAAGATCAGACAAGGGATTTTAAGGAGAGAGACTACATAGCAAAAATCAATTTTGAGAACTAAGGTAAGGCTACCAAGAAGAACAAAGTAGAAGGGTAAGATCATCAGAATTTGTCACTCTCTGTAAGATTTAACAAGATTATTTATTGTTGCAGTAGTGAATTTTGTGGGTCTCATCCCCACCATAGTTTTTACCTTCTAACAGGGGTTTTCTACGATACCAAAATACTAGTGTCATGAGTACTTAATTTCATATATGTGTATTGTTTATTTTAAATGCATTTACATTTTAGTAGTGATACTATATGTTTGATGTATGCAATCTACTCAGTCGGTTAATACAGTATAGTGGTTACAAAGAATTGATTAAAATTTTTTTAGGGTACTGATTCACTCCTCCCCTCTCAGTACACACCCTTCTATTATCCCACCAATGCCTTGTAATCACAGTCTCTACTATTATTGTCCCATATTATACACCATAATTCAAATTTGTAGTCTTCCTCCCTGACCATCCATAGTAGTCAACTTAATCATGTGTCTGAACACTTTACTATTTTGGAAAAGTATCAAATAACACAATAGAGAATAATTCTTAAAGGTTCTACTAGTGAACTAGTAAACTAGCTGATTGTGTAGAATTCTTTTAAGCTTACTAGAAATATCAAATTCTAGGTTGATGTTAGGGTTTTTGATTATCATGTATAGATACATTAAGTCCACTGACCTTATACTTCTATAATTATCACCATAAAATTGACACCAACCATGATATTTTTTTTGAAAGAAATTCATAAATCCAAGTGTTAGAAATGAAGCCTTATCCTTTACAATCATTGGTTTATTATCATGGCCTTTTTTTTATGAAATAAGATACTTCTCATAATTTAAAGCTCTTTACCATTCTTTCTTAATCCACTTGATATCCTTCCCTATAATTTTATTAAGAGCCTTCCTATTCAGGATGAAGCATTCTTCAATACATGATCTTTTGCCAACTAAAATAAGGTTTCCATCAATCCCTTTGACTGTTCTGGTTTCGTTCTTATAATTGTGGGCAAAGACCTCAATAATTTCCACATCTATAAATATTTTTGGCACTATCAAATTTTCTAATTCAAGCTTCCAAGGGTTGGACCGAGGCACTTTCTCATCTTTGTTATTGTAAAAATACCAGAAAAGGGATCTACCAATGTGAGGGATATCAACATCTCTACATTCTCCCCAGACATCCTGAATAATAACCTTAGTTTTTCTATCTACAGAGCCTGGAAATGCATCTAGAAGGGCTTTTTGTAAAGGGACCTTGGGTTTTTCATCATTTCCTATATCCTCTTTCTTTTCCCTAGGCATTTTTCTTTTAAATACAATTTGAATAGTGGATTAGAAGATTAACTTACTCGTTTATCTCTTCTCTACAATGCTCAACTCCCTACAACTTCTCACGATTTTTTCCACACTAGCTTAGATCTCACTTTTTCCCTTCTTCAATACTCAATTTGCACTTCTGATGTGATTAAAATTGAATGTCAACTCCTTTAATTCAAGCTTGTAGTATTTAATTCTCTCTGAGCCTCCACATGTGTGCATTTTCCTCTCAAGGAGGTGGCTATCTTTTCTATTTAATACTGCTAACACCATTTCAAAAAAACACTTTAATCATTCTTGTGAAATGATGACCTTTTTCCGTTTCACAAGTGTAAGTTAGTGCCCTTCAAAAAATAGTGTTGAGTTCGCTATTTCACAACCTTTACTTTTTTCCTTTTGCAAAATGGCGATGTCTTCTCTATTTCACAAGCATTATTTTTAGCTCCTATGTAATAGCCACATGTTCACTATTTCACATCCTTCATTCTTATACTCCGTGAGACAATGAAAGTTTTTCCATTTTAAATCCTCCATTTTTAACCTTTGAAAAACAATGAATAACATATGAAAATAAGTCTATTTTTATTATTAATAAAACTTATTCAGAAGGCTTATGAAGTATTGGTCATATGGAAATATATGAGGATATAGAAAAGCATCATGGGATAGGTTATAAAATAAAAATGCTTCACAACATTCAGATAAGTGGGAATAATCATTTTTATCTAGGGCATGGTTGTGAAATTTTTTATAATAATTTTTTTGTATCTTAAACCTTTGTGAAGGTATATGAAATACAAAAGCTTGGTGATGACCTATGATAGGTGATGGATAAAAT
The DNA here is from genome assembly GCA_018584345.1 of Thuja plicata. NCBI lineage: Eukaryota > Viridiplantae > Streptophyta > Pinopsida > Cupressales > Cupressaceae > Thuja > Thuja plicata. Next base: position 473,421 of record MU226878.1, on the reverse strand, counting down.
CAAAATTTTGAAGGCTCCAACAGAATGATCTTTCCTAAGGGAAATGTAAGCTTCCTAAGGGATTGAAAATAGAGGGAAGATTTGTCTGTAAGGAAAGTCTATCCAATTAGGGATCCAAAAAAGGTGATCTATACTAAGGGAAGGTAAGCTTCCTTAAGGATTGAACGGAGAAGGATAATCTTTCCTTAAGGAGAGTGTATTCATTAAGGGATAAAGAAAATTGATCTGTCCTAAGGGAAGGTAAGCTTCCTTAGGTATACAAATGAAAACAAGGATCTATCCTTAAGGACAATGTATCCTTTAAGGGATCCAAAAGGAATTTAGTCAAAGGACCAAATGCAAAGTAGCATTGAATCAGTGTGTGTGTGTGTGTGTGTGTGTGTGTGTGTGAAATGTGAAACATAGAGCAGCATGTATGCCCCCATGATAAAGCGATTGAAAATGCATGGACAAGATCAATGAATTTAACAGAGGGTACATGTATCAACAATAAATGTTTCCATTGTGAAATTCCCACAAGAAAGGACAATTCAAGGGAAATGAGCACATGAAAAAAAAGAGCACGAAAGGGATCTACCAAATTTGGGGTCAATAGGTCATATGATAACTCATGTATATCAAAATTATATCAAAATAAACTATCATCATCCCTCAAAGGTATTATAAATACAAGCACAATGGAAGAAAAGAATGTAAGTGTTACGAAGAAGAGTTTTTTTGGGCCGACATTATAGAGACCAAAAAGAATAGGTAGCTACCATTTTGCATCATCCCAAGTAGACAACATGAAGATACATTTATGAACAGTGGCATAGGAACAACATAACATGTAACTACATATAGAAGAATAGAGATACACATACAAGAGTGTTTACAACATTGTGATTCCTTTATCACCTTATGCCAATGGAACAACAAGGGTCATTTAAAGTAATATAAACAAAACATGCAACAAGAAGCACATCACGGGGGAAATGTAGTACAACAATCAGACACATAGAACCTACTACACAAGAGGATATAATCAAGTTAATCGTGTGCCCACCCATCTTGGTCTATAATGTGTAGGGAAGGTGGGAAAACTACAAGAGGAGAAACATCAAGTACAACAGATGGAATAATTTCCAGTTTCAAATATGGACAATGCTATGAATATAGGTCACCTTTTCTGTCACTAGAAGTGATAGATAACTATTGTGAAAGAATAGATAGTAAATCATGATCAACATCAATAATATCATAGTCATCAAAATCACAAGCACAGATATAATTTTTAGCATCAAGAAAATCATCATCAAGAGTATCTTCACCATCCAAATTAATTGTAATAGAATCTAGGATAAAAATAATATTTTCATGTTTATTCAATTTGATCTTGTTTAAATTCACTTCCTCTATTGGCTCAAGCAAGGGTTGGTCAAAGGGAAGTGAAGCATGATTGGGTGTATGAGGTGAAGCAATGTTTTGAGAAGCATGTTGATGGGATCTAGAACGATGCTTGCAACAATGGTCACAAGCATGAAAGTTGCATTTGGTTTTGTTAGAAATTTGTTTTGGGATAAGATCAATCAATATTGGGTCTTTTTCTTCTTTAGGAGGAAGAAATGGAGGAAATGCACTAGGTTGAGAGATGGGTTGAGATAACTCACCAAATTGTGGTTCTGTACATTACATGGATTATCCTCCCAAAGGCTTACCCTCAAACAAACTAGATTAGCAAAATCCAAAAAGGATGGAGTGCTAATACAAGATCCAAGTGAGAGTGATGGGATTGGGGTTCACTTTCACTTTATGTGTTAATGAAAATGTAATCTGAATGAGTGTGAGAGTTAAAATATGTGAAGGGAAATTGATACTATGATAAAGTAAAGGAAAACCAATAAGATAGGATATCAAATTTGATTTATAAAGTAAGTACAAGGATAAAATAGAAAGAGGGATCTTACCTTGAAAACAAGAAGAGGCCAATGCACCTTTAGATATGATTTAGGCTCTCACAAAGCTATCAAAATTAGCTAAGGTTCTGGATATCAAAATTTGGAACCTAAAATTTATGTATGTAAAAATATCAGACCCAGAGGACAAGGCCAAAAATGGTGACCTTTTCCTAGACAAGGGTTAAGTTTGTGGCCTTGTCCTTTTGACTCTAAAACTGCTAAAATTTGGAGGGGACCTGTAATTGGTTTTGATACTTCAAAATTTGGATCTAAAATTCCATAACATGTTCCTACACATAGAGAAAAAGGGGAAAAAGTTGTGGTAAGGGGCTTGCCTTGGTCAAGCCATTGTATAGGAATCAACTTTTAAAGAGAATTGAAATTACATAAGGAAAATATGTAAACAAAATAAATGTAAGTATTTACATTGGATGAAAAACCCTCATGGATGGATGTTAGGATTTGATAAATCTATGAAGATGCTTGTATGTGTGATTGAGATGTAGAATCAAGGATGTCTTCATAAATTTAATGGATATACACTTTCCAATCCTAGATCTTTAATGAATGTATGCTTGTGGATCTTCTTGCTAGCTTGAGAATTCCTCCACTTGGTCATCATGGGAGAGAAAATTGCATCAATTGAAAAAGATTACCTTTGATTGATTGGATCTTGAATAAATGGAGACTTTGAGATCTTAAATTAGGTGCTTTTCTTAAAATCTTGAATCTAAATCCTCAATTGCACAACTTGAATTTCTTGAAATCTTGACTTGCTTGCACTTGAAATATATCTTTCTCATGTATATTATGGATTTTCAAAATGATATTCCTTTATGTCCTTTTATACTCATTTTTTATTCAATATTGTTAGGCCAAACACAAATAAATATTTGGAAGAAACACTCTCGCATAGGGCTCAAAGCTCACTGAAGAACATAGCTCTAGGACAAGGTCGTAAATGGTGTCCTTATCTGGGTAGTTATTTGAAGATAGCCCAGGCCTAAGGAAGCATGATAGGTTTTGGGGGAATAAAATAAATGAAGTGAGGATCAAGAATATAGGATATTCATACCTAGGAATCACCAAAATGAGGCCTAAAAAGTCCTAGAGCCTCTAATTATCAAAATGAACTATCATCATTCCCTAAAGGTAGAAAAGCTACAAGAACAATGAAATAATGAAACATAAGAGTTACAGAGAAGAGTATTTTTTGGGTGACGTTGTAGAGCCCAAAAAGAGAAAGGTTGCTACCATTTTGGAACGTCACCAAGAAGACAACACAAAGGCACATTGATGAACAATCACACATGCATGACATAACATGAAATGACATATAGAAGAAGAGAGATTCAAATAGAGGAATGTTTACAACATTTTTATACCTATACCACCTTGCACCAATGGAGAAAAAAGGGTCGTTTAAAATAAATCTATACAAAACAAAAATTAGGCAACATGACACTGGGGAAACACAACACTAGAGACATGAAAACAAACAAAAGGAATCTACCATGAAAGAGGATCTAGTCAAGGATATCACCTACCCCCCCCCCCCCAACTCAATCTGTAATGTTTTGGGAAGGTAAAAAAATTGCAAGAGGAGAAACATCAAGAATGATAGATGGAGAAATGGCCAGTTCCAAACAAGGACCATGCTATAAAGATAGGTCACACTATTTGCCACCAGGATTGATGGATAATTTCTGCAAAAACAAGTTAGGCAAATCATGATCAAGATCTATAATCTAACAATCATCAAAATCAATAGCATCATGTGTATCATTTTTAGGCATATAAATTTCATCATCAAGAGCATCTTGTTCATCTAAATTTATTGTAATAGAATCTAAGATACGAATAAAATTATCATGTTTGTACATTTTCTCATTTGCGAATTTACTTCCTCCTTGGGCTCAAGCATGGGTTGGGAAAGAGGAATGATAGAATCAGAGGGTGTAGGAGGAGAAGCAATGTTTTGAGAGGCACAATAATGGGATTTAGTATAATGTTGATGATGGAGGTCACGATAATTATGGTTGTGCAAATTTTTACTTGAAATAGGTTAAGGTTCAAGATCAATGACCATAGGGACCTTTTATTTAGGAGGAATAACTAGAGGATCCACACTAGGTTGATGTATAAGATGTATGCAAGGAAGAAGAGGTATATAAGGTGTAGGAAGAAGTCTTGGAGAAGGGGATGAAATATCCTTAGGCTTGCTAAGTTCAAAAATATTCTAGATTTTATAGTTATGATATAAATGGAAAATTTTATTAGGATGAGGTTGAGTTAGTCAAGGTATGAAAGGCCAAAACAAATCCAAGTCCAGAGAATCTCTCAGGACCAAAGGTTTGTAAAGGCTATGGTTAACTGTCATGATTTCTCCATTATGAGGGAATTTAATACATTTTTGAATAGGAGATACCATGACTCTCATGGATGTAAAACAAGGAAGGCAGAGTTTGACTTGAAATTTTTCTAAGGTTGGGATAACAGTAAAGGTAACATCTAAATATTTATTACCAACTTCAATAGGAAAGGATATGGAGCCATGAGAAGGATAAACGAAATCATTTCATGTTTTAATAATCATGGGGGAGTCATCATAAAGATCATGATGTAATCATCTACTAAAAATATATTCTTCATTTATCACATTCATTATGCAATTAGGATCAATGAGGACACTACAGGAAGGGATACCATTGATATTGGAAAATATGTAAAAAGGGCCATCAGGAGATTTGATTATTTCAGCAAGATCAAAGGTAATGCAAGGATCAAGGTATAGTTTGGGTTGGAATTTTTATACTAGACTAAAAATATTACTGGGATCGTCAGTTTCCATATGATACTCAATAGGTTGAGAACATGACAAAGGTTTGGTTGAATCAATAATCTTGGTGGTATGAGATGGCAAAGGATTAGTATAAATTTGCAAATTTTTGTTGGGAGGTGCTAGTGACTTTTTTCCTTGATCATTGAAACCTTTAACATATATAGCATTGGAATCAATAAGGTCTTGTTACTCAGATTTCTGACAGAAAATATTTTTAGTATCATGTCCAGGCTGATGATATATTGGAAAAATGATTTTTGGTCAAAGGAATTTGGAAATGGTTAGGAAGGATCAATTGGGTTGATAGGAGAAAGTGTTAACAATTTAGCATTAATAAATTTCAACATCACATTATGAAATTTTTAAGAAAGTTTTGTAAAATTACAAGATGGTTTAAAATAAGATGACAAAGGAGCCCCACCTTTGGATGTAACTGGGTTGATTTTTATGAATTAATTTTGTTTCTAAAATTTGTTTAAATTTTTGGAGGCAACATCACTCTTATCAACAGGATCCATCACAATGTTACTCGCAAATTGACTCACTAGAATTTGATAATTATGAAGCACTGCTCAAAGTTAAGTGAAGGAAGAAAATTCAAAAAGAAGAATCTTATCTCTAATGTATTTTTATAAATTAGAAATAAAAATATGTTGAACATCATTTGTTGATATCCAAGTTATGTTGTCTATTAGTGTCACACACTTAGTCATTATCAAGGTAGGTTGGTCGGTCATCCCTACGACTGAGCCATCCCACTAAGGCTGAGTAATGTATGAACCAAGCAGTAGTTACTACCGAGAAAGTCAATGGTCATCGAGTACACAATATTTTCCAAGCATAATGAATGCCGAGTTGCATAAAATAGTTAGTGTCAAGTGACAACATATGGATATGTCGAGTAAGATAGTTTTGACCGAGCACCAGAGATTTCATATGTCGAGTAAGATATTTTTGATATATGTATTTGGAATGACACAAACACTTAGGTAAACCATTTTGGCCAACTTCTATGTATGATTTAAATGATCATGTAAGACATTTAATCTAGTTAATTATGTGCTATGACATAGATTATTAATCCCTATGCATGCAATGCAACCAATCAAAAAATAGGAATGATGAAGTGGAAAAAGTGATTAATCTAGATCGTTGATCTTGATTTGGAAGCTTCATCAATTATCTATATAAGGAAAGATACAAAACGCTAATCATGTATGCGGATGCAAAGAGAATAGATAGGGTGTGTATGTAGAAGAAGAAAATTTTTGTATATCAGAAGCATAGACCAAGAAGAATGACTGAGCAGAAAAGTGAAGGACATAAAAGAGGTATATTAGATTTTGAGATTAGTTAAGAGTTGGAAAGAGGAGATCCGACATCAGAATTTAAAGTGCAAACCAAAGGATCAGGTACTAATACATTCTATCAAGTGAATAAGGGTAAATCTCTTAACAGAGTAGTCCTAATAGAATTTTGTAAATCTCGTAATAGAGTGATTACTTAGCTGTAAGTTTAAATCCTTTAATCAAGGTAGATTGAATAAATCTATAAGCTCTTAACAGGGCAGACCCCTCACAGGGTAGATCATCAGAAGTGATCAAAAATTTGTATCCCTAACAGGCACACTTTGTTACTGCGGTAGTGAAGATTTGTGGGTGTCATCCCCACCCCATTTTTACCTTTCAAGGGTTTTTGGGTTACCAAATCTTTGTGTTATGTGTTTATCATGGATGTGATTAGTAGATAGATCTATTAAAATATTCAGGTTAATGTTTATATATACATGTTGAATCAATTTTTTTAGAAGTGTAAAAGTTTTATATATCCTAATTCACCCCCCTCTTAGTATATTGCTTTCCCATATAAAAATTCCAACAATTGGTATCAGAGTGTTGTTCTCTTAGAATAAGTATAACCACTTGAGAGTTAAGATCTTCGAGATGGAGGTTTATAAGTTGGGAAAGGTTATAGAGAATCAAAAGATTGGCATCCAACTTGCACTATAGAAACTTGAGACAACAAGAGAGGAATTGAAGAAATCCTTAAAAGATAGGAAATAATTGGCAACTCAGCTAAATGACACTCAATATAAAGAATAAGACACTAAAGGTCTATTTGATAATGGAAATTCCAAAGAAAGTAATGCAACAATTATAGATCTATTGGAGAAAAACAACATATTGAAAGAACGAGTGAAAAGTTTAATTATAGAATAGGAAACTCAATCAATAACACTATGTGAGGTGATTGATCAGAAAAAGGAAGCTGAGGAAGACAAGATAATGATAGAAGAAGATAAGAGATAAATGGCTAATAGAATTGATGAAAGTAGGTAAAGTGATGTGCAGAAGCTCACAGACAATCAGTTGGACATGGTAAACCAAATTTTATTTGCAAATCAAGAGGTAAACATGAAAGACATTGAAATTACGTATATGATATCAGAGAACAATCAACTAAAAAATGAGTTAAGATCTGAAAGAGAACTCAATGAGAGGATGAAAAAACTAATAAAGCAATGAGATATTTTGAGGAACTAATAAGATCACCAAGAAGAACCAATGACACCTCTGGAATTTGCCATACCGAGCACCTATCATCTACTGAAGAAGTAGAATCATCAAAGAGTGGAGAATAGAGGAATGCAAAGCTAAAGAAACCTACATGTCATCATTGTGGGAAACAAGGACACACAACAAACATTTTCTGAAGTAAGAATGGTAAGTCCAATCCTAAGCCTAAATTCAATGGATATTGCTTTAACTGTAAGAAGCATGGACATCAAGCACATGAATGTGTTAGCTATTTTTCTTGTAGAATTAGTTAAAATAACAATAAATTCTTGAACCTCAATTCCAAATTCAGATTCATACATGAACAAGGATAATTAACAAGGATATAACCCTTCTTCACTTTGAGCTCCACAAACTCAGGTGGGTGTACCTATCTTTAGATTCAATAAATGACTTAGAATCTAGCAGTATATTAAGGATTCATGATCCTTCTTCCTTTTAAGTTCTTGGAACTAGAAAGGTTAACCTATTGATTCTCTCTTTAATGAATCATCAAAGTGAATTATACTTCTCAATACAATTAGCTAAAAATCCACATATCTTGATAAAAAAAATTAAAGATTCTCAATATTTGATTGATTGATGATAATACTACTATTTAGAACCTGACCAGTGCCTAATCCATCAAGCCATAGAGTCACAATTAAAACATACATTCATCAAATATATTTAATATAATACAAAAAGATCTCAAATAATATGCCTTACTAACTATCCTCTCACTCTCATATCCCTGTATCAGATTCTTGCACAAATCCTAACCTCCTGGAGCTATCTATGAGATTTAAACCATCCTTGATAGAACTTACAAATAGAAACACAGTTACCTTGCAACTGATACATTTAACATGCCTTACATATCAAATATAAAAAAGTTGAATAAAATGTAAGAAGACATAAAAAATTTGAGATTGGAAATTTCATTGTATTTTTATTAACAACCTTCTGGTTTCAATACATTCAGACTGACTATAGACTTGAAAAACTTAAAACTATTCAAAAGCCTGCTTCACAGTTTTTATTTTTACCATCCCTCTCAATACAATACAACTTGCTACTTATAGATAGCCTTATTAATCTTGGAATCCTTTTGGAAGATAAGGATGCAACAAGATTTGAATGACTAGGTTATAGGACAAAATTTACACTTCACAGATAAGACAAAAATCAGGCGGAGAGAATAATAGTTCTTTGTTACAAGTTATATAGTCCTTTGTCTCATGGCCATCTAAATGCTTGCAACTACCTTGAGGTTGTTAGGTCCTTATCATCTAGGATTTTTTTATCTTCATTGATGTAGAAACCTATACTTTCCTTCGTTCAAACTGCTAGACATCACTAGTGTTTGCTGTCACTCCTACAGTACTACTTTCTGTTATTGGGGTGACTATACCATATTTTCTTACCCAGGTGGTAAAAACCTCATCATTCATCCAACTAAAGTTGAGAACCTCATCCTTTTGGCTATTGAACTCCTCCCAATCAACACTGGCATTCTTAATCTATAATTCCCAAGATTCAAAAAATGCCCTGGCCTTGTTAAGAATGTCAATGGTTAACACAAACCAACCTGTGTTTTCCAACGTAACAATAATTTTTGTCCTATTGGTTAGTGTTTCATTCAACTGCCTTAGCCATAGGGCTTCATTCTTTATGTCTCCATCTTTCTTGAACATGTTAGGGAACATGTCATACCTATCTCTAGAGAATTCTCCTCTCAAGGTGTCTATCTTTTTGATAACCATATTTTTCTTGGTGTCCAGGTCAGTCATCAGTTTAATACATTTGTAAGTCCTTGTCAAGATGATTTCAATATTATTCTGCTCCTTTGAGGTGGAATAGAATGACTTTATATAGGCTTTCTTCCCTTTCCAACTATCAATTATTAAGCCCCAATGCTCTTTACTTTCATCATGCTTGCTTATTATGTTGACAATCTTCTTTCCCATCAAATAAAGATTAGCAAGATTGACTTCACCATCACACCTCTTAAGGTTAAAGTATATCTAATCAGAACGCCTTTGCTTCACTAATTATTTAGCTTCTTTATATGTAGGGGATTCCTCAAGATCCTTTTTGTCTTCTTCTTCCAACCTTGATCTTTCAATAATCAACCTGTTCTATTTAGCCTCTAATTCTACTTTCTTAGCATCAATAATTGCTTGGGTAGTAGGGCTTATTGGTGCAGGGGATGGGGGGTAAGTCACAAATGGGTTGGATGATGAGGGTTGGTGAGGATCATGAGTAATCATCGCCTGGGGCATTAATTGAATTCTCTGCCTCCCCTCCAGAACTACTATTCTATTGTCCTTTTGTAGGGATTTAACCCTTTCATCATTATATGCCTTCAATACAAATTTATATTTCTGATTCAGGATATTATAAGCCTCTTTCTCCTTTCTAGCCAACCTCAGGGTTAGATTAGCTATTTGAAGGACAAGGTTTTCTTCCTCAGCACTTGAGGTATCAGAAACTCTTTTGACAATGAGGCTTCCTACATCCTCAATTTTATCATCTTCTTTCACTCTTCTTTTGTCTTTTTCCTTCAAGGCCCACATTGCTAAGGCTGCATGATTTTCACTAAACTGGGCACCAATTGATGTCCCAATAGTGCTCAATGGTTTTGCTTCCTTTCTGACAGCATCAAAGACTACCGCATCAGCTAAGTCCCACTAAGGTAGGATGAGGACTCCCTATTTCTTGACCAATTCTCTACCCTCTTCAGGGGTGATTTTGTCAAATCTAGACACTAGCTCCTGCTTGAACTCCTTTTCTTTATCATCTTTAGTATGATTTGGTTGAGCTTCCTGCAACTTTTGGCATTTATTATTGAACTCATCAATGTGAATTCCCCATAGAAACTAAATGAAGGCCCTAGTATTGACAAAGTTGTCATCTGACAAGAACTCCTCACTGGCCTAATTAGTCACAAGATCTAGTTCTTTACCTATGAATTATGCCACTATAAGGTCAGTAGTTGTATGCCTAGGTGCCTCTAGCATCCCTTCTTATAATTCTTGGGTAGTAAAAAAAACTTTTCTAGTGTTCCTCATTTGAAACAATTGCTCAGCAATGGCTTGGTCATCAAAATGCATAGGGGATTGGGAGGGAGAGTACAACTCACTCTCTTTCTCTTTTCCCTCCACCTTTTGTTTTTTAGGAGAGGGAATTTGTTGGGAACTAGTACTTGCTGGCCTCTTTCCTTTATGTTCAGAAGGTTTATCAACTTTGGGCATTATAGTAGTGTACCCTCTCCTCTTGTACACCACATAGTTCCCTGGTGGGACTAATCTACCTTGTGAAAGTTTGCTCAAAATAGCATGAGCCTTTTCTGGTTTAGCTTCCATTATCCTCTATCTCTTCTCACTGAGGGTCTGCATGATTCCCTCAAATAAAGTCATTAGGGACTCAATTTTCTTGGACCAAGGGAAAAATTCCTTCAAAGGATCATAAGATCTATCAAAATTGTGCACAAAATCCAAAGACTTCTTGTACACCAGCCATTTCTCTTTCCTAAACTCTTGGTCACCTAGATCAAAACCATTTCTAACAATATCCTTAGGGAAATTAAACTGGTGTTCTAAAGTTAAGCACTTGGTTCTTTTCCTGAACATGCCCTTTATAAAATCCTCATTGTCTGCACACCTAGACATAGATGTTGCTAAGTGGTAAGGTTCAAAATACTTATCAAACTGTGCCAACCCACCCTTTACTATGATGAAATGATGGGCTCTTGTGAAAGTAGGGAAAATGCTTCCCTTCATTTTTCTTGTTAGGGCTTCCTCCTATAGTCCACCCAACTGTCTCAAAACCTCTGCAATTCCAATTTTTAAAGGCACTCTGTAGGGAAAAATAGTGGGGGTTCCCCTGAATCCATAAACCCTAATCACTGTAGAAATAGGGTATAAAATCAAATCTCCCCAATTATGGGCAATTTTTAGCTCTGGAACAAACTCCATGGGTCTTAGAAGCCTCATCATGTCTGTATAGATCCTGGCATTCTAATTGCACAATAATGACCTAAGCCTAGTGGCAAAAACCTTGCCAAAGTATACATGACTAGCTTCTTTTTTGTCGCATGAAAGATCAACACTCCACATCTACACAGGCAAGTCCTCATCACCTTGGAACTTAGTCAGGTCCATCTCTTCCTCAAAGAAGTCAGCATTATTGAACAAAATTATATGCATCATAAGGGAATACCATCCCATTGGCTTAAGTATATTACTATCTTGGATACCTACCAAACCCTCATGCATTTGTTGGGAAATGTAAGAGGCATAGTCAAAGACTACTGATAAGTGGGGCTGTAGAATCTAAATCACTATGAGAATTATATGGATAGGCATTATTACTTCTTCATCTTCTCCTAAAACCTGGCACAGGGCACTGTACATTTTCTTGGCCTTGCCATTGAAATAATCTAATTTAAATGGTTCTGGTGTGTTAGGCCCTACTACAATCAGGTCCCCTATTTTGTTAAAGTATCCCTTCAAGGCCTCATTTTTGTAATACACCCTCTAGGTCTGGTATACTTCCTTAAAGTATTCAAAGTCAATATCATCCATTTGTATTGAAGTATCACTCAAGTTGAAAATTCTTCTAATTTCATCAGCTGAGATGATCAACATCACATTTCCCTTTGTATCCTTGACAACCCTGGATACTTTTTCATAAGTGTTGGCAATCAGAGTATATGAATCTATATCTATGAATACCCCGGGTACTATCAACTTTCCTACATCCAAGTCCCATATGTTACAATCTTGGGTAGGAGCATTTCTTTGGCTATATGTAGTTCTAAATGCAATTATACCATTTAGACTAGTTATAACATCTTTGGCCCACCTACCTGAGTCATACAAGCCTTCTCCTATTTTGAAATGGGGATGTGATGGGACTATTCTCTTGATCTGGGTTGCATCACCCATGGATCCTTTTAATTTCTATAATAGATCCTCCCTAGCATTTCTCTTCTAGTAAACTACTTCTCCGGAGATTTCAATCCTAGGGTCCATTCTGCACCTAAGGATTTTTGCTGAGATGAAATTTAGGTTTTAAAATGATAATTCCCAAAGCCTTTTGAATTGCAAATCTTACTAGGAACCTGAATTTTTCTGAATTAGAGAAGACTTACCTGTTTTGCAATTCTATCGTGAGGAGCTTAATATCTCTGCAATTCTGTTCTTTGCTTGAATGACTTTGGTAAATTATTGCGGCTTCAAGTTGAATTAACCAGTTTTATGAATTCAATCAAATCAATCATTCATAATGAATTTGGCTAGAGTGGCGACATGTTCTGCAATCAATTTTCCTAATTCAAACTTGTGGCTTAACCGCTCACTGAAACTTATTTTAAAAACTTTGAATTTAGGTCGTAGATCTTAAACAACATCTCTTCCATCTGACGATTCTCTTCTTTTCTCAAAAACAATTGTTACCTAGGATATGTGTTGGTTTCGCTTAATCTCTTGTCCATTAGCTTTTGTTCACTTTACCTTTAAGTGATTAATCAAACCGTTTGATATTTTTACATTTGCACCCTTATTAACATGACTTCCCCACTGTACTAGACCCACCTTTTATGCCACACATCACTCAGACTTAATCACTTACCCATTAGATATTGATTGGTTTTCCCTCTAAGTGATTAAGTCAGTTGTTGATTCTTTCCAACATGCCATGCCTTTAACATGATAACTACACTATACAGAACTCTCACAACTTCAGTTGGACCCACCTAGGACACGTGGCATAATGACTTAATTGCTTAAGTGATAGATGTCGATCAAATTTTCTTTAAGTCATCAAGCGAGCCGTCAGATATTTTTAAACATCTTTAAACTTTATCCTACGGCCAGCTTCACCTTTAGTGGACTACACGTCATCATCCTGACATGTTTCAGCACTACTTAATGGCTTAAGCGTTAGATCTTGATTACTTTGAAGTTCAACCATTAAGCCGACTGTCAAATGATAAACAAGTTAGCTGTAATTTAATTATCACCAGCTCTGAATATCCTGGTCCACTAACTGCCAGATGTCAACACCACTTAATGGCTTAACTGATAGATGTTGAGCATCTTGGATATAAGCAATTAAGCCCACCGTTAGATCTTTCTGAACTTTAGTCACCTTTATGATTCCTGCGTCAGGACCCACATTTGCTTCTAAGGACACGTGTCGCTTAGACTTAATCACTTAAGTGATAGATGTTGTGCATCTTGGGGATTAAGCCATTAAGTGATCTGTTGGATCAAAATAGAAATGCCTGGAATATAATGAATTTAATTAAAACCTCAGCAGACTTTGGACTTTGGGAATATTGTGAGACCCTGGTGTTAGGATTAAAAACTTTAAAACACATGACCATTTTTAAAATGAACCAATTTGAGACATGACTTAGGTGAAAAAGGTAACGTCAAACTAGAATACATTTCAACGCTTAGGGTTTTTATGACCGGAATTGTACTAGGATACATGAAACAAGGGTTTTTTTAGCATTTTCAACTAGGTCAAGGGTTAGAACAGAATTTGCAGTGGCATGAGAATAATTTTTAACCATGATTTTAAACCTTTGGATAATATGAATGATAGGGGACCTAAAAATTTTTAGGGAAAACTTCAAAACAGGAAATATAACCAACAGTGGCTCTCTCTGAAGATGTTTAAACACCAGGTTATAACAAGAACCATAGATCTCTTGGGAGGTAGACCACAAACCATACTAACCAACTAAAGGAAACAAACACACAACAGAAAGAAAACACACCTACACATATAATACATACTACTATGCATGGAATTAAAAGATCTAATTGAAGAAATTTTTCAGGAATTGTCCATGCACTGGCAATTCATGTTCTTCATCATCCAATTTTTTGAGGAAATATGAATCTTTTCCAAAAATTCTAGATATGACAAAAGGCCCCATCCATAAAGACTCAAATTTTTTGTGTTTACCTTTGTCTTTAGCCCTGGTATTCCACTGTAATAAAAAATCACCAGGCTGAAACTTTCTTTCATCTGCCCTTCTATCAAAAAGATACTTCATTTTTTGTTGTAATTTGACATTTTCTCTCTGGATTTCTCTCCTTATTTCATCCAATTCTACCAAATGAACCATATTTTCTTCCATAGGTTCAAAAACTTCCATCTCTTCATCTTGGATAAACTTATAAATTGGGAGCAAATTATTGACAGACATTCTTGACTGAACACCATAAACCAACTCAAAGGGAGATTTTCTAGTGGCCTTCTTGACAGTGATTCTATCAGCCCAAAGGTCAAATTTCAATTTTACATGCCAAGCTATTTTATTGCCTTCTAATGTCTTCTTCAAAATTTGTAGGACGCTCTTGTTAGTGGATTCTTCCTGACCATTGGCTTGGGATGGTATGGGGATGAATAGGACATAACAATTCCCATATCGGAGAAAAGATTAGTAAATTCTTCAGACTTGAAGCACATGGCATTATCCATTACCGACTTGAGGGGAACACTAAATCTTGTAATCACATTATCCATCAGAAAGTCAATAACCATAGGGATTGTTGCTCTCTTAGTTGGGATTTCCTCTACGCATTTTGTAAAATAATCAGTTACCAGCAAAATCTGACTATGCCCCCCACTTGATTTCTCAGCAAACTCTCCTATGAAGTCCATTCCCCACATAGCAAAGGGAGTCTCTGCTACTATAGGGTTTAACAATAATGCTCCTGAATAATTCATCTTGCATGAGAATATTTGGCATGACTCACATTTTATGACAAATGTGTAAGCATCTTGGAACAAACAGGGCCAATAGTATCCATCCCTCAAAATTTTATGGGTTGTGGACTTAGCTAAATAGTGTCCTCCACACATTCTTGCATGCATTTCCCTCAATACCTTATCTGATTGACCTTTGTCAAGGCATAATAATAGGATCCCATCTCTATTTTTCCAAAACAAATCACCATGCAACAAAACATATTTCTGAGATTGTAATCTCAAACTCCTCCTTTGGTTGTCATTCAAGTTATTTGGACATATAGCATTTTTTAGAAAATATACAATATTGGCATACCAGGGTTGCATTTCAATACTTGTCAAGCAATTCTCATTTGCTTCGACATTGTTAACTTGGACCAAATCCATATTTTCTTCTATCATTAACTTCGCTAATCCTAATCCCCTCACCAAATTAGTTATATGGATTTCTATGTCAATCTCTTGAACTTTGTTTATCCATCTACATCTTTTTCCTGTTACTTCATTCTGAACAAAAAATTCTTTGACAGCAGCATGAGGAACATAACCACTAACTTTTGCACACACTAGATAGGGCTTGAAATCCTTGAATGCCTTTACCAGAGCATAGGCTTGTTTCTCCATCAACTGATAGTTTAACTCAGCTGACTGCAATGACTTGCTAAAAAATGCAATGGGATGTTCAAATCCTTCACCATCCTTTTGCAAAAGGACTGCTGCAATAGCGTGGAAGGAAGAAAATGTAAACAAGGAAAAGGGCTTGGTGTAATCAGGGGAAACAACGACTGGTGCTTCTTGAATAGCCTTTTTTATTTTTTCAAAAGCTGACTGTGCCTCTTGGTCCCATTCAAACTTCACATTTTTCTTTAGCAATTTGACAATAGGTTTAACCAGTTCTGCAAAATTGGCAATAAATCTCCTAACAAAATTAATTTTCCCTAGAAATGATTGTATACCTTTTAAGCTCTTGGGAGAAAGTACCTTTTGGATGGCTTCAACCCTTTCAGGGTCTATTCTGAGTCCTTCTTTTGACACTATATGACCTAGAAGTTTTCCTTCAGTAACAACAAAATGACATTTTTTAGGGTTTAAAGATATCCCATATTCCAAAGCTTTTATCATGACCTTCTCTAAGTCATTGCAGTGATCTTCTTCCCTTTTTGAGAATGTTGTTAGATCATCCTATTATACTACCATCAGAACATCAATAAGATCTTTGATGGCTACATCCATGGCTCTCTCAAAAGTTGCACCAGCATTCTTCAATCCAAATGACATACGAGCATACACATAAGTGCCCTAAGAGGTACTAAATGTTGTCTTGAATTGTTCAGATTGTTTGAAAAGCACCTAATTGTAACCTGAGAATCCATCCATCATAGATAACAGATCACATCTAGTGACCTTTTGTAACATAGCCTCCATATTGGGTAACCCATAATTATCTTTCAATGAGGCCACATTGAGGTTTCTAAAGTCAACACACAGTCTTATATCCCCATTCTTTCTTCTCACAGAGACTAAGTTAGAAACCCAAGATGAATGTCTAATAGGCTTGATTATGCCTACATCTCTCAGCTTCATCAATTCTGCCTGCATTTTGGTTGCCAACAATGGATTGATTGGCCTCTCTTTTTGCCTAAATGGTTTTATATTTTCTTTGAGAGGGATATCATGCTGGAAAAGATCTGTTCTATAGGCTTTAAGGTCTTCATAAGACCAGGCAAAAACATGTTTATACTTTTTTAGCTTCTTGATCAAATTTAGTCTGATATTTTTCTCCAACCTTTTTCCAATGTAGACTAGCTGAGGGGAAGTTTTAGACCCCAAATTGATCTCTTCCAAATCTTCCAAGGCAACATTATATTTCTGTGACATGTAATTGTTATTTATATTAAACAAGACTTCTAGTTCAAATAACCCTTTAGGAATATGATTAGTTGGCAACCGAATGACCTCCTGATCAAAAATATATTCTTTACCATCAACAACTACTACCAGATACTCACAATCAATTTCTTGACCATCATACTGATCCACACATTGAATAAACCTGAGGATATCATCGTTATCTTCAAACACTTGGCAATTATGAACATTGTCAGGGACTGTAGGCCTAGTTTTTACTTCTACTAGAGATATACCAGTGAGAGTAACATCATTTTTCTTAAGGGCAACATTTGCAAGAAAATCTTCCACTATATTGTTAGACCTTTCTACCCAAAGGATGTTGAAAGCATCAAAAAAATTTATTCTATCCCAGACTGCATAGTTATACAATTTTAACCTTTCATCTTTGGCTGCATATTGTCCTCTTATCTCAGCTATGATTAACTGGGAATCTCCATGTATTTTTAGACACTTAATACCATGTTCAATAGCAATATCTATTCCCAATACTAGAGCCTCATATGCAGCAGTATTGTTTGTACAATGAAAGGCCAAGAGAAAATAATACTTGAAAGTAGTACCTCTAGGGGATATGAAAAAAACTCCTACTCCTGAGCCTTCTCTAGAGCATCCTCCATCAAAGTACATTTGCCAAATTCCATCTTGTTGTGTCAGTAACTCATTGACAATAGGGTCAATATTTTTCAATTGGGGCTCTACCCTTTTTACAGCAAAGTTATCCATATCAAAATTCACACAACAATTTAACTGGTCTAGCACAACCATCTCCACCATGGTAGATGAATGAGGTTCTCTGTACAACCTGACCTCTTTTTCTTTTATAGGGATTATTGCATAAGATAAATCCAACTGCAATCTTCCACCAACTACTGATGCCCAATGTCTTGACAGAAGTAATCCATAGTGTGGTTTAGTATCCACTACTACTATATCCATCCTATAAGTGGCATCAGGGAAAGAAACAATTTTCACTTCAATATATTTTAATGTTCCTATGACAAGAACTTCCTTGTTGTCCATTGCAAAACAACTTCCAGCAGGTGTAGTGACTTGTAATCCTAGTTCTTTCATCACATGGTATGACATCATAGTTCCTGCTGCACCATAGTCTATCATGCAATTTTTTAACAAAAAATTATTAACTACCAGAGTAACATAGAATGGGTCTACATTCAGTGGTTCTTGGGTGATTACATTGCCAATGCAGATATTGGAAATTTGCTTTTCTTTTTCCTCGGCTAAAAGAGATTCCTCATTAGGGGTCTTGGGGATATTTTTTTGATTCACTACAGGGATATCATCAATTCCTCTTAGAAGTGCCAATGCAGCTTCTTTGTGTTCCTTTAGCTTTAACATTTCCATTAATGGCACTGAAACCTTCATGTGGGTTAAATCTTGCTTCATTTCAAACATAGGTAACTTAGGGGATACATCACCTTTGTTACCTTTCTTAGATTTATCAATGGCCAATAGGTCCTTTGTTACTCTTTCTTCTTCCTTTTGGCCATAAAAATATCCTTCTTGTTTTGTACACTTCTTATTTCTGCTTTCCTTGACACAAGGGTCTGCAACAATATTAGGGAAATATTTTTTAATGTATACAGGGGCAGGTTTACCTTGAGTAGGTTCTACCCTCCTGTTTCTCAAATTGTATGCATCCCTAGCTTGATCTATGGCTATAGAAGTCATAGATATTTTTTCTGCATCAGTAGGAAATCTATAATGAGAGTGTGACTTATCATTTCCCACTATGTTAATAGTTGGTAACAACATGAGATCAATTTCATCATAAGTAGTAGGAACATTTTGTGGCTGATTTCCTCCATAGAATCTCTCCCCTTCATTCACATCTTGAGGAGATGAAAAGTTACCTGAAAATAATGGATAAGGTTTTTTCACTGTGAACATGTTAACAACAGGGCCTTCTTGCTTTGTGCCAGTTTTCTCATCTTTATCATTCATTTTCTCATACAAGGCTTGAGCTACTACACATTGATATGGAGAATGTGGCATATTACATGAATTACACCAGGGAGTATTTTCTAAATAATTGGTAATGTTATTTTTCAAAGGGTCTGGGGTTTCCTTGGCCTTTTGACTATCTGGCTCTTCAGGGATGGATTTTCCATTATTCCAATTTGTTTTATAAGGGTAATCTCTCAAATTAGGTCGCTGATCAAATCTTTGGTTTGGGTATTTGTTGTCACAATTACCTCCCCTATCACCTTTATCTATTTTAGCAGTGAGATATTTTACTACATTCAATAATTTAACAAAATTATTAGTTTCTTTGACAGGTTTACCAACTTATCCCTTTTCCTTCCAAAGTTTGTTATCATCCCATTTCCCCAATTTCCCTGATATTCTCCTATTGCTTTCAATGTCAATGGCTAACTTGCAGACATCCCTCAAGGTTGGTGGTTTTTTTTATCCCTAAGTAAGTATGATATCTTACCATCAACAACATTGATATAAGTGGTCAGACATACTAGTTCATGTAACCTTAGCACTTGGAACAACTTGTTCATACCCTTTTGGAATCTATTGTTGAAATCAGCCATATTCTCATTAGGATGCTTCTTAATATTATTGAATTCATTAAGCATATATCTAGAATTCACATGTTCTCCATACTGATCCCTAAATGATTTTCAAATTCATCCCAAGAGGCAATGCTATCATTAGGTAAATTTCTGAACCAATCCCTAGCATCTTCTGTTAATGATTGAACAAAAAGCTTCATAATGACATCCTCATTTTCAATTTCAAAATCAGTTATCTTATCACTGAAATATTTTAAATGCTCTTCACAAGATACAACATTATTTCCTATGAATTTGGGAATCTTATCTCTTACCTCATTGGGGATCACATTAGGGTGACCAGGAATGCCTTCAAAAAATAGGGCTCTGTACCGGTTCATGTGGACAGGTCTTCTCTAGAAATTTCCAAGTGTGTTATTATCACTTTGTCTAGTTTCTTGTCCTTGAATCTGAATGGGTGGGGGAAAACCTTGCTTTTTATTAGAGGTTTGTACCTTCAGACTAAGACCCACAGGTTGAACAATTACACTAGGGCCAGAATTTTGAACATTTGGATTCTTTCGACAGCTTTGGACTTTAGGACTAGCACCTTGATTGTTCACATTAAGATCAACAGATGGATTTAGTTGTTGTACCCCTTGATTCACAGGCATAGAACTACTTGCATTAGTATTAGTAGTAGCATGAAGTAAATCTATCTTTATTCTCATATTAGCTGCAGCAGCCTCCAATTCCAACTTCTCTAATTGTTTTGCCAAGTCATATTTGGCCTTCCTGGCTTGTTCAATGTCCAAATCAATTTGAGATATTCTTGCAGGGATGGAGATTTTTTTCTTAGGCTCATTTATGCTGATACCAATATATTTTTTCTTACCTTTGTCAGGGGCATCCTTAGTAGTCATTTTAAGTTTTGCACTTTGTTCAATCTCATATGGGAACAATTGCCTGATGACAGGTCCTTCCTTCTCAAATTCATCCTTGTCAGGATTTGGGATTTTGTTTCTCAAGTCATCAAGGTTGCCAAATAATTTTGGATTCAAACCTTTAACTTCTTGACTCAAGCTCTTAGCCTTAAGGTCATTCCTTCTTGTCTCATCTAAGAGTTCTTCCCTTTCCAATAGTAATTCATATATCTTCTATCCACATTTCTCCTCTGCTTTAGCTATTTCCTTTTCTTGTTCTTTCTTTTTTCTTCTTAAGACCATAATTTCATCTTGCAATTTATCAGAATCATATGAAGTGGTCTCAACAACAGAGGTCTCTTCTGGTGGAGCAAGATTTTCTTTTGCAGGAAATAAACATATATTAGTATTTTCTCCATCCCTGAAGGGATCAAAATTATCTTTAGCCCTATAAGTATCAACTTGTTCCATGGGTCCTGCATCTTCATATGAAGATGACTTTCTTTCTGGAACAAGAGTTTCAACCCTTCCTTTAGAGAAATTTTGGGAATCATGCTTCGATGTCCCTCTCTTGGACCACTGTTTCCTTTGAGGTGTATGAAGTTCCTCTCCAACATCCTTTTTAGGATTTATTTTGAAGTATGATCTGGTATTTCTTTGTCAACTCATCTTACAGAATAGACAAATATTTCAATATGTTTAATGTGCAACACTGGAGTACACATATGTTAGAGTCACCACCTCTTTTCAGAGGACAAATATATAAAGACTGAGTATATTATCCTGACTCAGGTTTTCCCTTTTAACAATAAGTCAAGATGAAACTTAGAGAATAAGATTTCTTGCTAATTCCTCACCTAGAAATATTAATAAAATTCTCCTTCACTATTCATATTACTACAAATCAACTATTCAACTTTCCTTGAAAAAGATACATGGTATTAAACCAGAGATTTTACAGTCACCGGTCATTCTATCCAAGACAAAATTTGTATCATTTTTAGGATAAAAAATTTCAAAAAGTGTGCGAGAGAAGATAGGCAGAATAGACTTGCCTTTAGTATTATGAGGAAAAATAGACTAATTTTCAATATTGCAAGGACAAACTCTTTCATGAACATGACTCTTAGGACATTAAAATACTTCCCCAGTAGAGTCGCCAATTTGTTAGCTCTTTTTCTTGTAGAATTAGTTAAAATAACAATAAATGCTTGAACCTCAATTCCCAATTCAGATTCATACATGAAGAAGGCTAATTAAAAAGGATATAACCCTTCTTCACTTTGAGCTCCACAAACTCAGGTAAGTGTACCTATCTTAAGATTTAGTAATTGACTTAGAATCTAGTAGTGGATTAAGGATTCATGATCCTTCTTCTTTTTAATTTCTTGGAAATAGGAAGGTTAACCTATTGTTTCTCTCTTTAAGGAATCATCAAAGTGAATTGTACTTCTCAATACAATTAGCTAAACATCCACATATCTTGATAACAAAAATTAAAGATTCTCAATATTTGATTGACTGATGATAATACTACTATTTAGAACCTGACCAGTGCCTAATTCATCAGGCCATAGAGTCACAATTAAAACATACATTCATCAAAGATAATTAATCTAACACAACAAGATCTTAGATAATATGCCTTACAAACTATCCTCTCACTCTCATATCCCTGTATCAAATCCTTGCACAAACCCTAACCCCCTAGAGCTATCTGTGAGATTTAAACCATCCTTGATAGCAACTTACAAATAGCAACACAATTACCTTACAACTTGTTTCCCCAGTTTTGGTCCGCATACCTTTCAAGAAAAAGTGAGTGTTTAATGTATAGTTGTGGTCTTGAAAGCTTCTTGTTAGTCCTGAGTCTAAGTCTAGAAAACTTTCCCTTAGGCTAGGGAGCCTTTACTGGATTTTTCCCAATTTCCTTCTCTTTTGTAAGCTAGAGGGAATCTGTATCTGAGTTTATGTTTTCATCGGGTAGGTTAAGTTCTCAATCCGGTAAAGGCCATGGTTTGAAGATTTCTAACATCAATGTTACACACAATGGAATTATGTAGCCGTAATCCTTCATTTTGTAGCTTGGTGGAAAATCAAGTTTGAGCTTCTCCACTGGCGGAAAAGTATCAACAGAGTGCATCTTCTACCAATGACTACTAAGTGATGTCTCAGCAATAAGTACAACACTAAAATAGATCCCTTAGGCTTAAGAAGGGCCACTGTGTCTAGATTACACCTCTAAAAGCCAAAGGGAATGATTCAATAGAAAGAAATTGAGGAAATAAGCCAAAGGTAGAAAAGCAGAAAATGACTTCTCCCCTACTCCTACAGGCGGGTTTTGACCCACAGAGTATGTTTTCTGCCGAAACATTTAAATGAAGCGATTTTGAGGAAGGACCCATCTCATAAAGAATCTGAGATATAAAGAAGGAAGATGAGATTGACACATGCCATTTTGGCATCCTGATAAACCAAATTTATCCCCTGGTGGACTTCTGAACCGAGAGCACTCCAAAAGCACTTCTCCACCAAAGGAGAAGCGGAAAAGTGATTTTCTGCTACCTTAGAAAAGTTACCATTATGGTTAATTAAAGTGAAAAGACATTTCTTAATGGCTCGTAAGAGCAAGGTAATTAATTCAAATAAAGTTGTTTTACTTCTTAACGGGCTTTTCATTAATTTTAGGGTCTTTTCATTTATGTTGTGCGGGAAGTCGACCGTTAAACGGTAAGAATTCAAAACTTATAAAATCAGTTGAAAGTTATGAATGAGAGCTACCATGTGTTCACCAAATCATTTTGAATTTGAATTCTCATATTTTAGCTATTCCTTTCTCCCGCATCCCTAAGAGATACTTCTAATTTCCAAATATGAATCATCAGAAGCATGGCTTCTAGATTCATGAGATTTGATGGAATGAGTGACATTACTTCTGAATGGCATAATATTCTAGATACATCTCTAAAGTTCTTTGACATGTAGAACTTCCAGAAGAGATTAAAAGTGGACCAAATACATCCTATTATAGAGAATTTGAAGGAGAGCGGATTAGTTGAGGCTGCTAGTTTCCCCATGGTTGTTCAAGCTCCAGAACTAATCTGAGAATGCATCGCTTGATACAAATGAGATACCAGGAAAATTCTCTTGCCTAATGATATGGTGCTATTATCTATTGACAAAGAATCGGTCTAGAACTCGCTTTGCATCCCAAATCAAGCTGAGTATTCAAAAAATGACATACAGCGGAGTGGTGACTGAATATATTGCCAAAAAGTCAGTTTGGAAGAAAGAGATAATGAAAGCATGGTTTCAAGAACCCAAGAGTGCCAAAGGGAAGTTTTCAAAGACATTATATGACACTAATCTAAATCCAGAGATCATTGACATTCTGGTGTTACTCCACAAGATCAGAGGTGAGAGTGAGCCACTCAATTTTGTTGATCATTACTTCTTCCTGGTTTAGGTAATATGTTCCCAACATCACTTCATTGATTGGGTGCTTATGGTAAGTGAGAATCTCTTAGAGGCCCTAGATAGAGATAAATGCTAGAATGAATTTTACTTGTCTTCAATCCTCTTATATATTCTAGCTACACTCCAAATTTGGCCAAGTCTTCCCAGATTAGAGGAATTTCTTGATGATGTCAAGAGTTATGAATTTTTCCCCTCTTTGCAATTACATAACAGTTATGCTAAGTATCTTTAAGTAAATGATGCATTTACAATGAGATTGTGTAGGGAGTTACAAGGCTGTCCAGAAAGGAGATTCTCCCCTGAAGCCATGGCTTTCATTAGCCAATTTGGATGTTGTTTCATTCAATTTAGAGGCTTCTCATATCTTTGTCTTGTGGATTTTGATGATTTCTCTTTGAAGCTACCCAGGTATCCTACTGATATGATCATGCTAATCAAAGTAATGAGGAAAGCACTCCAGGTGAACTTACTCTATATGGAGGCTAAGAAGAAGGGATATGACTTCCCAATGACCATCAGAGCTTAGAGCTACGTGTCCTGGTCAGAGGCGAAGAATGTTCTCAAGAAATTCTCAAAGAATTTTTCTTTGGAAACCTATGATGTCTTGAGATGACAATATGACCTAGTGGACTATGCTAGGCATGTATTGCAAATGAGTCATGCAATTCATCATGTACATGATATTGAAGACTACTGGGAAAATTATAAGGATGATTTGGAAAGCAGAGAGAGATTCTACAACTGGTTAACTATTGAAAAAATCAAAAGGTTCAATGTTAAAATTGCACTAGAGGGGCTAGAAGGTGATGAAAATCATATGTATGATGATACATATCTAGATGAGATAAATCTCACCCCTATCAATTCTGAACCCATACTGGACTAAGCCATTAGCAATTTTTTGACTCTAATGGGGGGTATCTACAAAAGAACAGAACAATGGGTTGAATAGACTATAAGCCAAAGGAGGAGATCAGAAAGGAAACCTCCTACTCAGAAAACTCTAGAAAAGGACACTACTAGTACTACAACCACTTTGTCAATAACAATTCCAACTATTACCAAAGGATCAAACCAGCTAGTGGGAGGAGATGATGAACCTCCTGAGAAAACAATCACGTTGGAGAAGACTTATGGAGAAGGTCCACTCGCAAATATTGGGACAATAAAGGAGCTCACCAAAGATGCAAAACTAGAGCGATTGGTAAAATCAGTCACAGTAGATGTACCGGTTGACACCTTGACCTAGGATTCTCCCAGGAGAGGGTCTCTCGTCATAGTGGAAGTAAGTGAAGATACTCCTTCAACCATAGAATCAGAAGGAGAAGCCAATAAGAATTAGAGGGTCACTTCAGCAGCCAAGTTGGTGTCCTCTTCTCCTACTTCAGTAAATCCATTTCCTTTGAGACTAAAGGCTACACCTCCCACCATCAGGAAATTGTTCATTGAGGAGTTGGTTTCTGCCAACAAAGTTACTAGCGCAGAGTCATAGATAGAACATACTCTGGAGTGCAAGAGAAAGAGGGCAGAGGAAGGGGCTACAAGAAAAGACACTCTGTCATGAGCTATTTATCCCAAGGCCACCATGAGCAAATAGAATAAAGTGAAGACAATTTCTACCCTAGGTTGTGATCCTGAGACTGGGCACTTCACCATGGAAGTGGCCAAGCCAATTAAGGAAGGTAGATTCAAGGACATGACTGCTTCAGACTTTCAACTACAGTCATTTGACATGGGGTTGGCCCATCATGATACCAAGGTGGATTGGTGGAAATATACCAATGTAGTGATAGAAGAAGAGCTCGAGGAGCTCAAGACTGCCAAAGTTAAACTTAAGGAAGAAGTGGCTGAGCTGACTAACTTCATCAAGCAACTCCTCACTCTGATTGAAAGTGTTCCCAACACCCAAACCACCTTTGACACCAGTGCTGCGAAGAACCAAGCCATTCTGGCTAAGTTGCAAGAAGACCAGAATTACGGGCAGATTGGTAAATGATAGATTGAGAGGCTCAAGTCTGAGGGACTAGCAGTGGTTGAGCAACTAGGAAACACTCTTCTAAGGTTGGAGGTAGAGAGAAATAACATTTCTATGAACCTATAGACTCTCACATCGGAGAGGGTCAAGTGCCAGGAATGTATAGTTATGTTGCATGTGGTAGTAAAGATGAGGACTAAAGAAGCTCTAAAAGCTAAGATTTTACTGAAAGGAGATGAGCCTTTGATCAAATGGCTTTAGAGCCTAGAGTTTAAGATCAAAATGATCATCTAGGCCGAAGCAGGATTGCAATAGACATATGTCAAGATCAAAGAAGAGTAGAGAAAAGATTTTAAACTCCTCTTAGGACTTCATATAGAATCATAGACCAATGGTTAGGGAAAATAAATAATCAGAGTAGCCAATATGCAAAATTCATTTTCTGATTATTTTCATAAACTGATAGAAGATTCTGCCTCTCATCTAGACAAAATACCAGAACTCTAGAAATTGAGTGGATGCATTTTCAGAGTGACGGAGGAACTGAAAGATCAAACTGATGCCATAAAGATTCTCACCAAGGAACATTCTAGGTGGCTCATTCGATACACTAACATCCACATCAAAAGGCATGAAGAACTCATTCGATTCATTACAACTGTTACAGCCTATAGGGATAAATTAGACAAGGGGAAGGAAACTGAAGCTTAAATAGATTCCCCCATGTGCTATTTTTGATACTTTGTAGCCGATAAATCTTTCAGTTATCATTTCTAGTTGGGGAATTTGAACCATTTGGGTTCTCCCCCTTTTTTGGAACAACCCAATCTGGGGCTCTATATGTACTATTTCCAAAATCAATACAAAGGTCGGCTAAATTTTGGTGAAGGGTAGCATTTTGCTGAGTTAAATTTGTATGTTAGAATACCATTGTTTTATCTGTTCCATTTGCATTGCACATATCTTTCTATTGAATTTGGGTGTTTATTTGAAGTTGGATTTATAATCTATGTTCAAACCAGAGCTTTGTATTTTGATTTGATACAATTAGTAAAAGGAGAAACTCGTTGTTATCTTAAGTTTGGGAAACATTCTTGTGATATAGATGGATTCATTGTTGTTTCATCATTAGTCTTTATTCTTGCATCTGCATTTTCAGTAGAAGTTCATGCATTACTAGTTTTCAGAGTTAATCTGATTGATAAAATCTCAGGGTTGGCTAGATTTAGAGTGGAATTCGTCATGCCTGAGCTATTTCCTGCCTAGGATTAGCTCAGTTTGCCTCTTCTATTCTTAGGTTAAGAACATATCCTTGTTAGATTAGGAAAGACAAAAATTCACTATAAATCATTCATATAAGGGAGATGTACCTTTAAATTAAGAGGTAAATTAGTTTTTTAATAACAATTTTCTAGCTTTTATATTTGATTATTCTTAAGCATTTTTGGGTATTTTAGAGTTAACTTGAAAAGAACAATCTGTTTACTAACATATTTTTGGCGACTCTGCTGGGGAGATAAATAGTCATTACACCAGAAGCATATCATGAGGAAAGATGGTGCTTCCCCATGAAAATATAATTCCTATACTCCAACCAAATCTTGGTTTTCAAGATGATCAAGAAGACCTTAGTTCTTCATTGAACACTTTTTCCTAGAGGAACAGAAGCACCAAACATTACAGAAACACCAGTCAAGTGCTAGAGAAAGAAGCTAGAGCAGAATCAATTGAAAGAGCCTTCTAAAGGAGAAATCAAAGAGGACAATGCCAAGCTGAGCATGAAGCTAGGCCATTGAATTAGTCAAAAATCTGGAGCCTAAAATAGTTCTCATGAGCACAAAAAAAGAAGGAAGTAAAGATATAGTCTTTGAGAGACTTGCAAACATTAATTTTTCTCTGCTTGAAGTACCTCATTGAAGAAACATAGCTGAAAAAAGCTAGAGTAGACCTTCTTCACCCCCTAAGTAGTCTACTCTTTTATCCACCACTTTCCAAGTGTTAACATTACATAGAGTAGTTTCTCCTCATGTTATCAATCTAACCCCTTATTTACCTCAAGTAACAATGGCACTCCCTTGGGCCACTCCAGTCAGACCCCTATAATTAGCAGCTTATAATCCTCTTCACTCAGGGTCTAGAAAGAATTTTCCCAAGTTTTCAAGAGATGGGAAATTATCTACGGATGAACATATTGCTGAATTCTTTGCTTCTGTCAATATTCTAGTAGTACAAGAAGAGGATGTGGCCGTTAGATTATTTTTTGAGACCCTTTTTGAGGGTGTTGCTGATTGGTTTCACCACCTACCAAATTCTTCTATTACAGACTGGGCCTCTATGAGAGATGATTTTGAAAGAAGGTTCAAAACTGTAGAAGATGAGCATGCTCTATTGACACAATTAACCTCTATTAAGAAAGAGCCTTCTATTAGTATGAGAGATTTCATAGCTAAATTCAATAAGCTCATAAATCGTATTCTAGTGGCTGATAGGCCTATAGTGAGAAATTTGAAAACATTCTTTATAAGTGCTATGCCACCAAACGTCAATTATGATCTAAGAAGAGTTAATCCTGCAGGTTTGGATGCTACACAGAGAACTGCCATGGAACTCAAAGACCACATGATCTCATCCGAGAAATGGAAAAGAGAAATCCAGTCAAGAGCCAGTACTAGTGGTACTACATCATCTGATGAGATGATCCAAAAATTGTCAAATGAATTCATTTCCTTCAAAAGGCAACTTCCTAGATTCAATAACCCTTATCAATGAAATTATCAAGAACAACATGGAAGGGGAAATAATGGGAGGAATACTAATAGTAAAGCATTACAATTAACTGGTCCACCACAAAGACTAGCTATTAAAGCCCCCCTAAAAGAGGGAATATGTGCACCTTTCATCTAACTACAGATCATGATGGAGAAAGCTGCCCCGATGTAGCCCGTGCTTGGAAAATGCATCAGACTGATAAATGGAATGCTAGAGTCTCTAGAGCTGAACCAGATTGATACTCGCATGGTGACTCTAAAAATTTATATTTAGAGTATGAGTCTGATTTTGAGCAAGGAGCAACATGTTATGCGACCGTAGATGGGACTTCCTATACAGTCTTGACTAGGATCCAGAAAGATAAAGGTCCTACCTCTTCTCTCCCACCTAAAAATAATGAGGTTCCTGCCTCCAAATCTAAGGAAGCCAATCAAGGCATGAGAATTCTAAAACCAGGTAAGGAGTAGAGCTCTTTTGATATTATTCAATTATGTAGAGATTCTCGAATTCAAATATCTCACATAGATTATCTCAAATCCAATCCTATAGAATTGCAGAAATTAGTAGATTATTGTAATGAAGGGAATCAGAACCTAAACTAGAATTCCATGACTACTATAGAAAATGAGTCAATTTTTGCAGAGCCCATTGAACAAGGTGAATCATCTGTGTTAGCCACTTTCCTGGGTCAGAAGGTTGATCCATTTTATGTGTCTCTGTATATAAATGGGTGCAAGTTGAGAAATTGTATAATAGACTCTGGGGCCTTAGATAATGTGATGACATCAATAGTAGCTAAAGTTTTAGGCCATACCCTTACTAAATCTCATGGTAGGTGTTATTCTATGGACTCCAAGAAAGTACCTCTAGTTGGACAAATTAAGGATGCCCAAGTAGCTCTAGCAGCGCACCTTGACAAGAAGCTGTTGTTAACAATTTTGGTTACTGATATACCTGCTAGCTACATTTTTTGCTAAGCAGGAGTTTCAATAGAGATCTAGGAGGGGAAATAAAGTTAGATTGGTCCCAAGCTTTAATCCTGGTGGGTAATAAAAAGATTAAACTAGTCTTGGAAGAGAAAGCTAAGTTTACAGTGCTGAAGTCAGATGATCCTAAAGCCCAAATCCTGTAACAAGAATTAGAATTTTTAAACTATATGCTATTTACTGATGATCACAATGAGGAAGTGAAACTAGGAGAATGAGGAAAGGAATTTTCCCCCGAAGAGGAGTCATCTCAAATCTGGACACTTGAATTTGATGGCAGTTGTGCTTGATCGGGATCTAGCGCAGGTGTAGTCTTGATATCACCAGATGGAATATGCGAGCCTATGGCTTATAAATTAGAGTTTGGAAATACCAATAATTATGCTGAATATGAGGCCCTCCTATTAGGAATCATAGCTGCAAAGGAAAAAGGTGTGAAGATTTTGAGAGCTCATGGTGATCCAGAGCTTATCATGTGCTAGGTTAAGAATCAATATTATGTTAAGAATCACAGATTGAAGAACTACATGAATAGAGTATGGGATGAGATAGAAACAATTGATATATTCTCTATTGAATTAGTGCTGAGAGAGTTGAATGCTAAAGCAAAATCCCTGGCTGTGTCAACTTCATTACTCCTTCCCCACCCAGAATTCAAAGATAAGAAGTACCAAGTGGAAGTCATATATTGACTGTCTGTACCCAACAATGTGGAATATTAGCAAGTGTTTGAAGATGATAAGAATCTCCTCTTCCTAGAGAGTGGTGGTGATTTCCATAAAGAGGTCCACGACATTCATAAAAGAGATCATCTAGACAAGCTAAAGAAAGATAAGTCAGATATTATCCAACTATAAGACAATATCATTCCGCCCTATCTAGTTACTCTTGAAAAACTCTTCAATAGGCATGACACTTTTGTGAAGGAGAAAAGAATCAAAAGAGGTCCTACTACTGGTGAGTATGAAGGAATGAATATTGGAACTAAGAAAGATCCCAAAATGATCAACATTGGGAAGTTTTGTATTGAAGAAGAATAGAACAAGGCCATGAAAATTTTCCTATAATACTCAAACATTTTTGCCTGGAGCTATGAAGACCTAAAAATTTGTATGGGTGGTAAATTCAAGCATCAAATCCCATTAAAACCTAAAGCTACCCCATTTAGGAAAAAGAAAAGGAACTATAATCCCAAAGTTGTGGATGCAATATTCAAGGAAGTAGATAAAATGCTTAAAGCAAGGATCATCCATCCTATACACCACTCTACCTGGGTGGCAAACATAGTGCCTGTAAAGAAGGACAATGGAGAGATAAGAATCTGTGTAGACTTCAAAAATATTAACCAATCTTCTTTGAAAGACAATTATGCTCTTCCCAACATGGATCACTTACTACAGAATGTAGCAGGAGCTGAAATGATGTCTATGTTGGATGGCTTTTCAGGATATAATCAGACAGAGGTTGAGAAAGTGGACCAGCACAAAACAGTGTTCACCACCCCGTGGGGCACTTTCACTTACTACAGAATGCCATTTGGGCTAATCAATGTTGGAGCTACTTTTCATAGAGGTATGGACCTTTCCTTCAGTGACATGAAGAATAAAATCATTGGTATGTATTTGGATGACCTTACTGTTTTCTCTAGGAAAAGAATAGATCATATAAATGATTTAAGGAAAGTATTGCAAAGGTGTCAAGAGGATGCAATTTTGTTAAATCCCAAGAAGTTAGTCTTCTATGTAACTAAGGGGAAATTTCTAGGTCACATTGTCTCCTAGGAAGGCATAAGAATTGATCTAGAAAGGGTCAGAGCTATTCAACAATTAATTTTACCTGTGAATAAAACTTGAGTAAAATATTTTTTTGGTTAGGTCAACTTTCTCAAGAGGTTCATTCCATATTTTTCAGAGATTACTAAATGTATAGTTGATATGATGAAGGGAATTGTGAATTTCAAGTGGAATGAATCTGGTAAGCAAGCCTTCAAAAACATAAAGAATTCCATAGCCAATGCTCTGGTGTTATGTCACCCTGATTACAAGAAAGACTTTGTAATCTATTATTATTCTTCTAAACATACTCTATCAGCCATTCTCATGTAGGAAAATGAGGAAGGAGTATAGGCTCCTATTTCTTTTATGAGCATGCCTCTAAAAAATCATGAGATGAAATACTCCCAAACTAAAAAGCACGCTTTCACAGTCATTAAGGCTTTAAAGAATTTTATATTCTACATCTTACACTCACATTCTCTTGTATATGTACCTGATATCATAGTGAAGAGCATACTGACTCAAAAGGATGTAGGATGCAACAACAAAGGAACATGGGTAGCTAAAACTAAGGAATATGATGTAGAGATCAAACCCAAAAAGTTGGTAAGGGGGAATGCACTATGTATGGAAATGGTGGAAAACCAAGTAGGCGAAGATCTTGAAGCTACACAATTAGTTTTGGCAGTAAGTATGCAAGACCCCTGGTTTGAAAACATCATGTATTTCCTTACATATGGTGAATGCCCTGAAGGGCTGACTTCTAAGCAAAGAAGAGACCTGAAACTGAAGGCTTCTAAATATGTTATCTGGGAAGATAGGTTATATAAGAGATCAATAGATGGGACCTTTCTCCGATGTGTCGATAGACAAAAACAAGAGAAGTTGTTAAAATTATTTCATGATGAATCCTGTACAGGACATTTCTCCTCGTCAGTCACTGCATTCAAGATTCTGAGGCAGTGTTATTACTGGCTAGGAAAATTCAGAGATGCTTACCACTAGGTAGAAAAGTGTGAGAAATGCAAAATTTTTACCAGAAAGCCACACTTAGCAGTGTTGCCTCTGAGACCGGTGATAATTGAAGGTCCTTTTCAAGAATGGGATCTCGATTTTATTGGTCCTATAAATCCCACATCTAGTGTAGGTCATACCTACATAATCACTGTGACTAACTAATTCACAAAAAGGGTGGAGGTGAAAGAAACCAAAAGGACTACTTTAGAACTAGTATGTGAGTTCATCAAAGAAAAAATCCTGGTAAGGTTTGGTGTTCCTATTAAGTTAGTTATGGGTAATGCAACATACTTTTCTTCTCAAGAAATTACTGAATTTTGTTTCGAGTACAACATCATGGTCAGTCATTCTTCTGACTATTTCCCTTAAGGGAATGATCAAGCCGAATCCAGCAATAAAAACTTGATGAATATCATGAAGAACCTTGTGGCAGAAAACCAGAGAACCTGACACAAGAAAATATATGAAACCCTCTAGGAAGATAGAGTGACTCCCAAAAGAGCCATAGGTGTATCCCCTTTTGAACTTGTTTACGGAGTAGAGGCCAGCCTTCCATTACCATTGGAGCTAGCAACCTAAAAACTAAGAAATAATGTAGAATATGGCATATATGAAAATGGTTTAGAGAAGAGGATTATGTACCTAAACAAACTGGAAGAAGAAAGAGAGAAAATAGTTTACCAGATTACACAACATCAGATACGAGTAAAGAGTTTGTCTGACAAAAAGAGAAGACCCTGGAAATTTATGATTGGAGACATGGTGTTGTTGTGGGACAAGCATAGGGCACCCAAGGGCATGCATGGAAAATTTGAAACACTATAGAAAGGACCTTTCAAGATCCATCAAGCGTTCGAGAAGAATTATTTCAAATTGACATATCCAGATGGTGAAGCACTACCCCTAACATATAATGGTCAGGATTTGAAGCTCTATCAGGTCTAAATTGAAAATAGGTAACCCCTGTATTGTACAATAGTTACGTTTAGTTCCTAATTTTGTTTTCCTAGTTAGGTTCCCTTCCTATTTTCCCTTTCTGTGTCTTGCTTTAGTTTTGTTGTGAGCCAACTTTTTTGAGCTTTGCAAAACCAGAGACTTGAGATTCCTTGCTTGGACATGTGAATGTCCAAGTCCCTAGACAGAGCCAGCTGTTGCCCCACTTTTGGTCTGCATACCTTTCAGGAAAAAGTGAGTGTTTAATGTATAGTTGTGGTCTTGAAAGCTTCTTGTTAGTCCTGAGTCTAAGTCTAGAAAAATTTCCCTTAGGCTAGGGAGCCTTTACCAGATTTTTCCCAATTGCGTTCTCTTTTGTAAGCCAGAGGGAATTTGTATCTAAGTTTATGTTTTCATCAGGTAGGTTAAGTTCTTAATCTGGTAAAGGTGATGGTTTGAAGATTTCTAACATCAGTGTTACACACAATGGAAGTATGTATCCATAATCCTTCATTTTGCAGCTTGGCAGAAAATTGAGTTCAAGCTTCTCCACTGGCAGAAAAGTATCAACAGAGTGCATCTTCTGCCGATGACTACTAAGTGATGTCTTAGCAAGAAGTACAGTACTAAAATGGATCCCTCAGGCTTAAGAAGGGCCGTTGTGTCTAGATTATACCTCTACAAGCCAAAGGGAATGATTCAATAGAAAGAAATTGAGGAAATAAGCCAAAGGTGGAAAAGTAGAAAATGACTTCTCCCCTACTCCTACTGGCAGGTTTTGACCCACAAAGTATGTTTTCTATCAAACCATTTAAATGAAGCGATTTCAAGGAAGGACCCATCTCATAAAGAATCTGAGATATAAAGAAGGCAGATGAGATTGACACATGCCATTTTGGCATCCTGATAAACCAAATTTCTCCCCTGGTGAAATTCTGAACTGAGAGCACTCCAAAAGCACTTCTTTTCCAAAGGAGAAGCGGAAAAGTGATTTTCTGCTACCTCAGAAAAGTTGACGTTGTGGTTACTAAAAGTGAAAAGACATTTCTTAATGGCCCATAAGAGCAAGGTAATTAATTCAAATAAAGCTATTTTACTTCTTAATGGGATTTTCATTAATGTTAGGGTCTTTTCATTTGTGTGGCATGGGAAATTGGCCATTAAACAGTAAGAACTCAAAAGTTATAAAATCAGTTGAAAGTTGCAAATGAAAGCTACCATTTTTTCACCAAATCATTTTGAATTCAAAGTATCATATTTTAGCTATTCCTTGTTCCCGCATCCCTAAGAGATACTTCTAATTTCCAAATATGAATCATCAGAAGTATGGCTTCCAGATTCATGGGATTCAATGGAATAAATGACATTACTTCTGAATGGCATAAGATTTTAGATACATATATGAAGTTCTTT
This sequence comes from Thuja plicata, assembly GCA_018584345.1. Classification (NCBI taxonomy): domain Eukaryota; kingdom Viridiplantae; phylum Streptophyta; class Pinopsida; order Cupressales; family Cupressaceae; genus Thuja; species Thuja plicata. The sequence continues at coordinate 438,613 of MU226878.1, read as the reverse complement.
GACATGTAGAACTTCCAAAATAGATTAAAAGTGGACCAGATACATCCTTTTATAGAGAAGTTGAAGGAGAGCAGATTAGTTGAGGCCACTAGTTTCCCCGTGGTTGTTCAAGCTCCAGAACTAATCTGAGAATGCATCGCTCGATACAACATAGATACAAGGAAAATTATCTTGCCTAATGATACATTGTTGCTATCTATTGATAGGGAATCAATCTAGAACTTGCTTCGCATCCTAGAGCAAGTTGAGTATTCAGAAATGACATACAATCGAGTGGTGACTGAATATATTGCCAAAAAGACAGTTTGGAAGAAATAGATAATGAAAGCATCATTTCAAGAACCCAAGAGTGCTAAAGGGAAGCTACTAAAGACATTATACAACACTAATCTAAAGCCAGAGATCATTGACAATCTGGTGTTAAACCACAGGATTAGAGGTGAGAGTGAGGCACTCAATTTTGTTGATCATCACTTCTTCCTGGTTCAGGTAATCTATTCCCAACATCACTTCATTGATTGGGCGCTTATGGTAAGTGAGAATCTCTCAGAGGCCCTAGATAGAGCTAAATTCTAGAATGAATTTTACTTGTCTTCAGTCCTCTTATATATTCTATCTAAACTCCAAATTTGGCTAGGTCTTCCCAGATTAGAGGAATTTCCTGATGATGTCAAGAGTTATGAATTTTTCCCCTGTTTGCAATTACATAATAGTTATGCTGAGTATCTTTGAGTAAATGATGCATTTAAAATGAGATTGTGTAGGGAGTTACAAGGCTATCTAGAAAGGAGATTCTCCCCTAAAGTCATGGCTTTCATAAGCCAATTTGGATGCTATTTCATTCAATTTAGAGGCTTCTCATATCTTTGTCTTGTAGGTTTTGATGATTTCCCTTTGAAGCTGCCCAGGTATCCTACTGATATGATCATGCTAATCGAAGTAATGAGGCAAGCACTCTAGGTGAACTTACTCTATGTGGAGGCTAAGAAGAATGGATACAACTTCCCCATGACCATCAGAGCTTACAACTACGCATTCCAGTTAGAGGCAAATAATGTTCTCAAGAAATTCTCAAAGAAGTTTTCTTTGGAAACCTACGATATCTTGAGACCGCAATATGACCCAGTGGAATATGTCAGGAATGTATTGCAAATGAGTCATGCAATTCATCATGTACATGATATTGAAGACTATTGGGAAAATTGTAAGGATGATTTGGAAAGCAGAGAGAGATTCTATGCCCGATTAACTATTGAAAAAATCAATAGGTTCAATGTTAACATTGTAGTAGAGGGGCTAGAAGATGATGGCAATCATATGTATGATGATACATATCTAGAGGAGATAAAGATCACCCTTGTCAGTTATGAATCCATGCCAGACCAAGCCATTAGTATTTTCTGACTCTAATGGGGGGTATCTGCAAAATAATAGAATAATGGGTCGAATGGACTACAGGCCGAAGGAAGAGATCAAAAAGGAATCCTCCTACTCAGTGAACTCTGGCAAAGGATACTGCTAGTACTATGACCACTTCATCGATAACAATTCCAACCATTCCCAAAGGATCAACCCAAACAGTGGGAGGATGTGATGAACCTCCTGAGAAAACAATTACGTTGGAGAAGACTTGTGGAGAAGGTCCACTCCCAAATATTGGGACAACAAAGGAGCTCACCAAAGATGCAGAACTAGAGTGGTCGGTAAAAGCAGTCACAGTAGATGTACCGGTTGACACCCCAACCTAGGATTCTCCTAGGAGAGGGTCTCCCATCATAGTGGAAGTAGGTGAAGATACTCCTTCAACCACATAATCAGAAGGAGAATCCAGAAAGAATCAGAGGGTCACTTCAGTACCCAAGTTGGTGTCCTCTTCTCCTACTTCAATAAATCCATTTGCTTCGAGACCAAAGGATACACCTCCAGTCATCAAGAAATTGTTCATTGAGGAGTTGGTTTCTGCCAACAAAGTTACTAGTGTTGAGCCATGGATAGAACATACTTTGGAACACAAGAGAAAGAGGGTGGAGGAAGTGGCTGCAAGCAAAGACACTCTGTCATGAGATATTCAGCCCAAGGACGCCATGAGAAAATAGAAGAAAGTGAAGACAATGTCTACCCTGGGTCGTGATCCTGAGATTGGGCACTTCACCATGGAAGTGGCCAAGCCAATTAAGGAAGGTAGATTCAAGGACATGACTGCTTCATAATTTCAACTACAGTCATTTGACATGGGGTTGGCCTGTCATGATACCAAGGTGGATTGGTGGAAATCTACCAATGTAGTGATAGAAGAAGAGCTCGAGGCGCTCAAGACTGCCAAATTTCAACTTAAGGAAGAAGTGGCTGAGCTGACTAACTTCATCAGGCAACTCCTCACTCTGATTGCAAGAATTCCCAGCATTGAAACCACATTTGACCCCAGTGTTGCAGAGAACCAAGCCATTCTGGCTAAGTTGCAAGAAGACTGACTTTATGGGTAGATTAGTATATAGTAGATTGAGAGGCTTGAGTCTGAGGGACTAGCAGTGATTGAGAAACTAGGAAACACTCTTCTAAGGTTGGAGGTAGACAATAATAACATTTCTACAAACCTACATACTCTCACATTGGAGAGGGTGAAGTGCCAGGAATGTATAGTTATGTTGCATGTGGCAGTAAAGATGAAGACTAAAGAAGCTCTAAAAGCTAAGATTTTATAGAAAGGAGATGAGCCTTTGATCGAATGGCTTTAGAGCCTAGAGTTTAAGATTGAAATGATCATCCAGGCTAAAGCAGGATTGCAACAGATAGATGTCAAGATCAAAGAAGAGCAGAGGAAAGATTTAAAACTCCTCTTAGGAATTCATACATAATCATAGACTAGTGGTTAGGTAAAAGCAATAATCAGAGTAGCCAATATGCAAAATTCATTTTTCAGGTTATTTGCATAAACTGACAGAAGATTCTACCTCTGATCTAGACAAAATACCAGAACTCTAGCAATTGAGTGGATACATTTTCAGAGCGACGGAGGAACTGAAATATCGGACTGATGCCATCAAGATTCTCGCCAAGGAACACTCCAGGTGGCTCATTCAATACACTAATGTCCACATCAATAGGCATGAAGAACTCATTCAAGTCATTACAGCTGTTACAGCCTATAGGTCTAAATTAGATAAGGGGAAGGAAACTGAACCTTAAATAGATTCCCCCTTGTGCTATTTTTGATACTTTGTAACCAATAAATCTTTCAGTTATCATTTCTAGTTGGAAATTTGAACCATTTCGGTTCTCCCCCTTTCTTGTAATGGCCCAATCTGGGGCTCCATATGTACTATTTCCAAAATTAATACAAAGGTCGGTTAAATTTTTGTGTGAAGGGTAGCATTTTGCTGAGTCAAATTTGTATGTCTAAATACCATTGTTTTATCTATTCCATTTGCATTGCACTTATCTTTCTGTTGAATTCGGGTGTTTCTTTGAAGTTGGATTTATAATCTGTGTTCGAACCAGAGCTTTGTATTATGATTTGATACAATTAGCAAAAGGAGAAACTCATTGTTATCTTAAGTTTGGGAAACATTCTTGTGATATACATAGGTTCATTATTGTTTCATCATTAGTCTTTATTCTTGCATCTACATTTTCAGTAGAAGTTCATGCATTACCAGTTTTGGGAGTTAATCTGATTGATAAAATCTCAGGCTTGGCCAGATTTAGAGTGGAATTTGTCCTTCCTAAGCTATTTCCTACCTAGGATTAGCTTGGTTTTCCTCTTCTTTTCTTGGGTTAAGAACATATCCCTGTTAGATTAGGAAATAGAAAAATTCACTAAAAATAATTCATATAAGGGAGCTGTACCTTTAAATTCAGAGGAAAATTAGTTTATTAATAACAATTTTCCAATTGTTATATTCGATTGTTCTTAAGCATTTTTGGGTATTTTAGAGTTAACTTGAAAAGAACAATCTGTTTACTAACACAACTGATACATTTTTCATGCCTTACATATCAAACATACAAAATTTGAATAAAATGCAAGAAGACATCAACAATTTAAGACTGGAAATTTCATTTTATTTTTATTAATAACTTTCTAATTTCAATACGTTCGGACTGACTGTAGACTTGAAAAATGAAACACCATTCAAAAGCCTGCTGCGCAGTTTTTATTTTTACCATACCTCTCAATACAATACAACTTTCTACTTATAGATAGCCTTAGTCATCTTGGAATACTTTTGGAAGATAAGGATGCAACAAGCTTTGGATGACTAGGCTATAGGACAAAATTTACACTTCACAAATAAAACAAAAAACAGGCAGAGAGAATAACAGTTCTTTGTTACAATTTATATAGTGCTTTATCTCATAACCGCCTGAATGCTTAGAACTACCTTGAGGTTGTTAGGTCCTAATCATCTTTCATTTTTTATCTTCATTGATTCAAAAACTTGTGCTTGCCTTCGTTTAGACTGCTAGGCATCACTGGTGCTTGTTGTCACTCCTATAGTACTACTTTATGTTATTGGGGTGACTATACCATATTTTCTTACCCAGGTGGTAAACACCTCATCATCCATCCAAATAAAGCTAAGAACCTCATCCTTTTGCCTGTTGAACTCCTCCGAATCAACACTAGCCTTTTCAATCTCTAATTCCCAAGATTCAAAAAATGCCCTGGCCTTATTGAGAATGTCAATGGTTAACACAAACTAGCCTGTGTTTTCCAATGTAACAATACTGTTTGTCATGTTGGTTAGTGTTTCATTCAACTGCCTTAGCCATAGGGCTTCATTATTTATGTCTCCATATTTCTTGAACATGTTAAGGAACATGTCACACCTATCTCTAGAGAATTCTCCTCTCAAGGTCTCTATATTTTTTATAACCATATTTTTTTTGGTGTCCAGGTCAGTCATCAGTTTAAGACATTGGTAATTCCTTGTCAAGATGATGTCAATATTATTCTTCTCCTTTGAGGTGGAATAAAATGACTTTATATGGGATTTCTTCCCTTTCTAGCTATCAATTATTAAGCTCCAATGCTCTTTACTTTCATCATGCTTGCTTATTATGTTGACAATCTTCTTTCCCATCAAATAAAGACTAGCAATATTGACTTCACCAGCACACCTCTTAAGGTTAAAGTATATCTTATCAGAACACGTCTGCTTCACTAATTCTTTAGCTTCTTTATATGTAAGGGATTCCTCAAGATCCTTTTTGTCTTCTTCTTCCAACCTTGATCTTTCAATAATCAATCTGTTCCTTTCAGCCTCTAATTCTACTTTCTTAGCATCAATAATTTCTTGGGTAGTGGGGCTTACTAGTGCAGGGGGTGGGGGGTAAGTCACAAATGGGCTGGATGATGAGGTTTGGTGAGGTTCTTGAGTAATCATCATCTAGGGAATTAATTAAACTGTCTACCTCCCCTCCATAAATGCTATTATATTTTCCTTTTGTAGGGATTTAACCCTTTCATCATTATATGCCTTCAATACAATTCATATTTTTGATTCAGGCTATTATAAGCGTCTTTCTCCTTTTCAGCCACCCCTAGGCTCAGATTATCTATTTGAAGGACAAGGTTTTCTACCTCAGTAACTGAGGTATTAGAAACTCTTTTGACAATGAGGCTTCCAGCATCCTCAATTTTATCATCTTCTTTCACTTTTCTTCTGTCTTTTTTCTTCAAGGCCCAGATTGCTAAGGCTGCATGATTTTCACTAAAATGGGTACCAATTGATGTCCCAATAGTGCTCAATGGTTTTTCCTCCTTTCTAACAACATCAAATACTATACCATCAGCTAAGTCCCATTGAGGTAGGATTAGGAATCCCTATGTCTTGATCAATTCTCTACCCTCTTCAGGGGTGATTTTGTTGAATCTAGACACTAGCTCCTGCCTGGCCTCCTTTTCTATATCATCTTTAGTATGATTTGGTTGAGCTTCCTATAACTTTTGGCATTTATTATTGAACTCATCAATGTGAATTCTCCACATAAACTGAATGAAGGCCCTAGTCTTGACAAAGTTGTCATCTGACAAGAACTCCTCACCGGCCTGCTTAGTCACAGGATCTAGTTCTTTACCTGTGAATTCAGCCATTGTGAGGTCAAAATTTTTATGCCTAAGTGCCTGTAGCATCCCTTCTTGTAAATATTAGGTAGTAACAAAAACTTCACCAGTGTTACTTATTTGAACCAATTTCTCAACAATGGCTTGGTCATCAAAATACATAGGGTACTGGGAGGGAGAGTACAACTCAATCTCTTGCTATTTTCCCTCCACCTTTTATTTTTTGGGAGAGGGAATTTGTTGGGAACTAGTACTTGCTGGTCTCTTTCCTTTATGTTCAGAAGGTTTATCAACTTTGGGCATGATAGTAGTGTACCCTCTCCTCTTGTACACCACATATTTCCTTGGTGGGACTACTCTTCCTTGTAAAAGTTTGCTCAAAATAGCATGAGCCTTTTCTGGTTCAGCTTCCATTATCCTCTATCTCTTCTCACTGAGGGTCTGCATGATTCCCTTCAATAAAGTCATTAGGGACTCAATTTTCTTGGACCAAGGGAAAAATTCTTTCAAAGGATCATAAGATCTATCAAAATTGTGCACAAAGTCCAAAAACTTCTTGTACACCAACCATTTCTCTTTCCTAAGCTCTTGGTAACCTAGATCAAAAACATTTCTGACAATATCCTCAGGGAAATTAAACTGGTGTTCTAAAGTTAAGCACTTGGTTCTTTTCCTGAACATGCCCATTATAAAATCCTCATTGTCTGCACACCTAGACACAGATGTTGCTAAGTGGCAAGGTTCAAAATACTTATCAAACTGTGCCCACCCACCCTTTACTATGATGAAATCATGGGCTCTTATGAGAGTAGGGAAAATTCTTACCTTCATTTTTCCTGTTAGGGCTTCCTCCTATAGTCCACCCAACTATCTCAAAACCTCTATAATTCCAATTTTTAAAGGCACTTTGTAGGGCAGAACATTGGGGGTTCCCCTAAATCCATAAACCCTAATCACTATAGAAACAGGGTATAAAATCAAATCTCCCCAATTATGGGCAATTTTTATCTCTGGGGAAAACTCCATGGGTCTTAGCAACCTCATCATGTTTGTATGGATCCTGGAATTCTGATTGCACAACAATGACCTAAGCCAAGTGTCAAAAACCCTATCAAAGTATACATAACTAGCTTCTTTTCTGTCCCATGATAGATCAACACTCCACATCTAAAAAGGCAAGTCCTTATCACCTTGGAACTTAGTCAGGTCCATCTCTTCCTCAAAGAAGTCAGCATTATTGAACAAAAACATATGCATCATAAGGGAATACCATCTCATTGGCTTAAGTATATTACTATCTTGGATACCTGCCAAACCCTCATGCATTTGTTGGGCAATGTAAGAGGCATAGTCAAAGACTACTGATAAGTGGATGTAGAATCTAAACCACCATGAGCATTATATGGATAGGAATTGTTACTTCTTCATCTTCTAAAACCTAGCACTAGTCACTATACATTTTCTTGGCCTTGCCATTGAAATAATCCAATTTAAAAGGTTCTAGTGTGTTAGGCCCTACTACAATTAGATCCCCTATCGTGTTAAAGTATCCCTTCAAGGCCTCATTTCTATAATACTCCCTATGTGTCTGGTATACTTCCTTAAAGTATTCAAATTCAATATCATCCACTTTTATTGAAGTATCAATCAACTTGAAAATTCTTCTAATTTCATCAGCTGAGACGGTCAACAGCACATTTCCCTTTGCATCCCTAACAACCCTAGATACTTTGTCATAAGTGTTGGCAATCAGAGTAAACAAATTTGTATCCATGAATACCCCAGGTAATATCAACTTTCCTACATCCAAGTCCCATATGTTAAAATTTTGGGTAGGAGCGTTTCTTTGGCTATATTCAGTTCTAAATAGAGTTAGACCATTTAGACTAGTTTTAACATCTTTGGCCCACCTACTCGAGTCATACAAGCCTTATCCTATTTTGAAATAGGTATGTGATGGGACTATTCTCTTGATCTGGGTTGCATCACCCATGGATCATTTTAATTACTGCAATAGATCCTCCCTAACATTTCTCTTTTGGTAATCTATTTCTCCAGAGATTTCAATCCTAGGGGCCATTCTAAAAGCCTTTTGAATTGCAAATCTTACTAGGAATTTTTCTGAATTAGAGAAGACTTACCTATTCTACAATTCTATCATGAGGAGTTGAATATCTATGCAATTCTATTCTTTTCTTGAATGAATTTGGTAAATTATTGCGGATTCAAGTCAAATTAACCAGTTTTACGGCTTCAATCAAATCAATCATTTGTATTGAATTCGACTGGAGTGGCCACACATTCTGCAATCAATTTTCCTACTTCAAACTCGCAGCTTAAGGGTTCACTGAAACTTATTTTAACAACTTTTAATTTAGGTCATAGATCTTAAACAACATCTCTTCCATCTGATGGTTCTCTTCTTTTCCCAGCAACAACTGTTCACCTAGGATACGTGTCGGTGCCACTTAATTTCTTGTCCATTAGATTTCATTCACTTTACGTTTAAGTGATTAAGCAAACCATCTGATCTTTTTACATTTTCACCCTTATTAACATGACTTCCACACTGTACTGGACCCAACTTTTATGCCACATGTCACTCAAACTTAATCGCTTACCCATTAGATCTTGATCGGTTTGCATTTTAGGTGATTAAGTCAGCCATAGATTCTTTCTAACATGCCATGCCTCTAACACGATAACTACACTGTACAAAACTCTTATGAATTCAACCGGACCCACCTAGGACACATGGCGTCATGGCTTAATCACTTAAGCGATATATGTCGATCAACTTTTCTTTAAGTCATCAAGTGAGCTGTCAGATCTTTTTAAACATTACCAAACTTTATCCTATGGCTAGCTTCACCTTTAGTGGACTACACATCATCATCCTGACACCTGTCAGCACCACTTAATGGCTTAAGTGTTATATCTTGATTACTTTTAAGTTCAGCCATTATGCCAACCGTCAGATGAAAAACAAGTTAGTTGTACTTTAATTATTTCTAGCTCTGAATATTTGGGTCCACTAACTACCAGATTTCAACACCACTTAATAGCTTAACTGATAGATGTCGAGAATCTTGGATATAAGAAATTAATCCCACCGTTAGATCTTTTTGATCTTTAGTCACCTTTATGCTGCCTGTGAAAAGACCCACATTTGCTTCTAAGGACATGCATCACTCAGACTTAATCGCTTAAGTGATAGATGTCATGCATCTTGGGGATTAAGTCATTAAGTGATCTATCAAATCAAAGCAGAAATACCCAACATATAATCAATTTAATTAAAACCTTAGCATACTTTGGACTTTGGGAATAATGTGAGACCCTGGTGTTAGGATTAAAAACTTCAAAACATATGACCAATTTTAAAATGAACCCATGCAAGACATGACTTAGGTGAAAAAGGTAACGTGAAATTAGAAGACATTTCAATGCTTAGGGTTTTTATGACCGGAATTATACTAGGATACATGAAACAAGGGTTTTTTTCAACATTTTCAACTAGGTCAAGGGTTAGAAATTAATTTGCAGTGGCATGAGAACAATTTTTAACCATGATTTTAAAACTTTGGATAATATGAACGACAGGGGACCTCAAAATTTTTAGGGAAAATTTCAAAATAGGAAATATAACCAAAAGAATGCATGTCAAAGACTAGAATTACACCTACTTCACCTAGATTTCAAGGACATTGTTACATTTGCCAGAAGTATGGTCATAGAACCCAAGATTGCATATCCATTGTAAAATCTAAGTGGACATCCAAGAAACAAGGCAATGCCCTGAGGAAAGGTAACACATTTAATTGGGATTACAATACAAGGAATAGTTTTTATTTTTTTGGTGAATATGATCATATTGCAAAAAATTGTATAAGGACACACTTTAGAGGTAAATCCAAGAGTTGGATGAATGGAAGTTTTGTCTATTATAGTTGTCACAAGATTGGTGATACAATAAGAGATTGCAAGACCAGAGCACCAACACCTACTCTTGATGAGATAAAGAACCATATGAATCTAACATGGAGAAAGAAAGAAGAAGTGAGCAATAGTGGAACTAGTGAAGCTGAGATTACCCAATCCAATGGATCAGGTGATTGCACTACTTCTAATTAAGAAAAGAAGGTATGTGAGGAAAATGTTTTTAAAAATGCTATATTTTACACCATTTCATAACATAAGATGTATTAAATTCCATATTTGCGTAAGTCAAGATGCATTAGGACAGATCTAAGGTAGGAATTGAGAAAAGAATTGATATGCACAATTGGTGTCGAGTATCAGTATTAGTATGTACCGAGCCCCCATAATGACCGAGAAGATATATTGGCCAAGTTTAGTGTGGAAGTGTTATTAGTGACCAAGTCATGATGTTGACTGAGAGATGGAAATAAATGAGCTATTACATAAGGACCGAGATAACTCTTTTTCACTTACTATTGTACGAAGCATTTATTAAAGACCTGATTTGACTGTTTGAGTCTATATAATGGATTTTGTCATTCATTTGAATTTCACAAAGTGATTAGAGAATTTGCAGAGGGATTCAAAGTCAATTGAAAGTGATTTGTGTGAACTTTATGAAGATTCAACTGTGTATCATCAGTAAATACAGTGAAAGCGTAGACCCGTCGTTGTTAAGTTACCCAGAATCTATTTTACAAACCCTAATTTGTAGAAATGGTTTCCGACTCATCTATTGGAGTGAAGAAACAAGTTCAAATTAAGGTTGAGCCGAGCCACCCTAAGAAGAAATTAAGAAGAAGATATGTATTGGGAAAAGATGATGAAGATGAGGGGATGACGGACACAGATGATATCAAAAAATTCAAATTAGTTAGACATAAGCATCCAACAAATGTGGATGAGATTTTCCACATCAGAAGTTCCGCAGGTTTGTCAAGATTTAAATTCATTAAATTTGAACAATTGAGTACAAAGGGTAAGGAAAAGATAGAGGAGGTAATGATACAAATTTTAGGATTATACAGGATGATACCATTAGAAATTGGGAATCTTGTCCTTGATGAATTTTTCAACAAGATTGATGAGAGATGATAGTTTTCCATTAATACTGAAAGGCAAAAAAGAGAAGGTGCATTAGCCCAACTGATGCTTGATTTGACACAAAAGAAAAGAAAAAAATTCATGGACCAATATAGGAATAGATTTATTCCTAAATTGAGAGTATATTACATATTGAGGAAGGATTTTGAAGGAGTTGTTTAACATAGCACATTAATATGGAAGAAATTTTTTGGACTGATAGTTGACAAGAATGCAAACAAAGATGAAGGTGCATCTGAATAAGTAGAGATTGACAATAAAGAAGAGGTTGATGAGATAGATAACCTTGATGAATAAATAAGGAAGAAGGTTGAGGTTGCATCAAGTGTGGATTCAACACTTGATAACACCATCAGAATGAAAATTGATGATACACAAGTTTTAAATGTTGAGGAGAAGGGTAAGCCAACAATCACCATTCTAGATTCACCTACCAAGGCAAACTTTAAAATTAATATAGAAGGAGAATATAGCATGGAAGATCAAGTAGCTAAGTTTGCAACATATATCTTAGAACCTCACAGTGAAGAAACAAAGGAGACTGAGCCTACAAAGATCGAGGAGACATAGGAGCCTAAGGAGTAAGAGGCTATTCAAGCACTAGTACAACTATCGAATGTCACACCTCTTGCACTCACTAAAACTAAGATCGATGATACACATAAACAATAGGTAATTATTACTCATAAAGAGTCTATTTCAATCAATGGTGACACTAGTACATTGCAAGGAGAGAAGAACCTAAGTATCAGTACACTGGAGGCAAAGAAGAAAAAGTCACACAAGAAGAAAGAAAGGTCTCCTAGCACAGAAGTGACACTAGATGAAGTTATAGTGATTCCAAAATGGGATAATAATAACTTATCATATGAGAAAGTGCTAATTTTGCAGAGTTTATTGAAGAGAAAGAGAAAAAAAAAATTGAAAAGAGAGCATCGACAGAAGTAGGTATTACATGATATAAAGGATATCTTTGTTGATGCATTTGATTTACAAGATATAAATGAGAAAACACCTATTTTAGATCAATTGGTTCATATTGTTCAAAAGGTGAAAAATGATGATATTGAAGCTAATGAGAAGCTCATGCAATGGTCTGAGAGGAAGTTTGAGACCAAAGTTATTGAGAAAATTACAAGAGAGCATGTTGTGAAATAGGTTGCACTTTCTGATCTTGTAAGCAATTTTGAAGAAGTACAAAATTTTCATTCTTTGCAAAAACAACTTTGTGATGTAGAATTATTTGCAAAGGAGAATCAATGGCTTATTGAGAAGCTTCAGTTAGATTTAAAGTCAATAGGACATTCATTGAGCATGGATGCAAGTTCTAGCTCCATTCATTTGACCAGGTTGACTCATGCCCAAGGCAGACTAGCTAAGCTAATGGCTAATGATGGTAGAATAAAGGAAAATTTGATCTCTATTAAAACAATTTTGATACATCATTTGGAGTTCATGTAGAGAGAATTGATAGCTGCAAATGAATTAGTATAGAGAGATCCTCCTCTCAATATTGTAGAAAGTTTAGTTGGTCTAGCTACTCAACTAGAAGTTAAACTACAGGTTTTGGAGTCTATGAGATCTAGTTGGGACAATTCATTGGAAATGATTCTACAGCTCCACAAACCATTTTTGGATAAGTACTCTCTAAGC
>MU226878.1:346034-383432 GCA_018584345.1 Thuja plicata | reverse complement strand
TCCACCCCCTACACTTGGGAAAATCCTATAAATAGAAGCCATTTTGAGAGCATTAAGGATCCTAGAAATTTGAATGCAAAGCATCAAACCTCTTGTCATTTTCATAGAAATTTGAGCATTTTGAGAGATTTTCATAGCATTTTTGCATCATGAGAATCATTTTGAGTGCATTTGGATACAATATTATCATGATTTGAGAGAATTGAGCTAGATTTAGGCATTTATCTTCATCAAATTCTCATTCTAGGACTGTCATTGACAGAGATTAAGGTTGAGAGCTTTATCAACATGATTAAATAGAGAGCCATGAGATGCTTATTGATTTAATTGCAATTGTTAGCCTAAATTTCCATTATTTTTCCATAGAATTGTAGTTAAATAAACTAATTTCATGAAGGTGTATTTTATTCACACACAAATGGCACCGACTGTGGGGATTTGAGCCTCAATTAATCATTTGTTTCAAGTTTTGTGTGTTTTTTCCTCATTTCTGTGATAATTTTGTAGTTTGCAGGAGAAATGACGCCTACAAGCAATCTAATGATGCCTACTAGCAGAGAAGTGACACCAGCAGAACTCTTCTAATTCTGTCTTAAATTCTTCTATCACTTGTGAGATAAAGTGTGACACCTATGAGCATAAAGTGTCACCTCTAACTTGAGAAACACTGCCTATGAGCTGTTTGTTGACGCCTGTGATCAATCTTTTAGAACAATTTAAACTTTTTGCAGTGCCTGTCAATTTTGTTTTAACGCATGTTCATTTTTAAATGCCGCGTGTTAAGATTTGAATTTCTCTTGCAAATTTTTAAATACCGCGTAGTAACAGTTAAATAATGCATGTTAGCTATTATATGATGCCTGCAATTTGTTGCTTGTTATTGAGTTTAAATTGATATATTATCTGTTTTAACTCTTTGTTATTTTATTTTCCGCAGATGAAACAACACTTAAAAGTGCAGAAGCTAGAATTGAGGGTTACAAGTCCAAACAAAGAGGTAAGGATCCTAACAAAATACTCTAAACAAATTCATAGTGCAAATATTTTGGAAAGCTTAGAGTTAGAAGAACATTTGTATGAGTATTACATAAAAGTTAGTAGTGCATACAAGAAAAAATTTCCTACTCTTAATTGATTTTATGCTTTAGGTTCTTAAGTTTGATTTTGAAAATTTTTATCAAAAGAACTTAGTTGCATTTTCAATTCCATTTTAAGTTTTTCTTCACTTTGTTCCTTTTTGTTGACTAACTTGTTGGTGGAGCCAGAGTGGGAACTATCGCTACTAGGTGAGTAAGAAAAACAAGCATAAAAACCTCAATAAAAAAGTGCCTAGCCTTTGCTAGCTTCAGAAGAGGTACTTTTCGAAACAGGCTTTCTTTCCCTTAACTTTTGGAAATTCATTTATACCTATTATACTTAGGGACGCCCTATTATTGTCCATCTTGAACAAAACATTAGGCATATGCTCTCAACTTTTTGAAGTTGATCAAAAAGCCAAACATGTTGAGTTTAGGGTGGTAGAAAGAAAGGGAGGAAAATTAACCACACATTTCAATTTATAAGAACCTCCTTGTTAAGGGGTTGAAAAAGACCAAAGTGTTTTTGAGGTGTTTGGAATGAAGAAAAACAATAGGGATATGCTCTTCACTTTTTAAGTGAATCAAATTCCCAAACTTGTTAAACTAAGTTCAATTTTTTGCTTTCCTATTTATGCTAGTTAAATTACAGCTTTAGAGGGCCTACCTTCTGAGTACATCCTTACGAGGATGGTGAGAGGGAATGACCCAAAGTGGGAGACAATCACTTAAGCCGCGATATTATCCGACCTACTATAAATAAATGCACTCTTGCTTAATGGGTTGTAGTAACTAAATTGTGTGCAAGTTATCTTCACTTCCTCGAGTAGTCCTTCAAGATTGTGCAAAATTGTACTTTTGTGCGTGTGGGAAGCCCACAAGCGGGTAAAATAATTTGACATATTTTAGAACGAAGCTGTTAATTAAATCCTTGATAAGTAGCAAGCTACCTTTTAGAGCCTAAATGTTTAAAATCCAAATCTCACTCTAGGTAGATTGCTTGGAATCTATTCTTGTGCTATACTTTTTAAAACAACTGAGAACATACACGTAGTGTTTTTTTAGGGATTTGATACAAACTTGTTGTGTGTGTTGTGTTTGTATTTACTTTTTCAAGCAAGAATATCATCTAGCAAATTTGATCATAACCTTAAAACTTTTAAAATTTAAAAAAATTGTGAAAGACAACTTTTATCTGTAAAATTCCGCGTATAACCATTTAAATGGCACCTATAGAAAGTTATGTGATGCTTGCAACATTAAAACAATTCCTGGCATCATTAAAACATCATGTAAGTCACTGGAAAGTGACGCCTGAAAGATTTACAACAATGCCTATCAACAGGTAAACGCTGCTTGCTAATTGCAAAGTGCCATGTAGACAAATTCTAGTTAGCGCCTATGAAGAGTTAAGTCATGCCTACACACAAGGAAGTGATGCCCAGAAACAAAGAAGGGAAAATAGTGGATATCTCCTGAGGGTTTGGAAGAATTTTTAAAACATATTTGGATACCCTTTTTGGAGTACTTTGTGTCCAATCTATCAGATAGATCGAATTCCTTCAAGTATCTATAATGATGAATCTATTTGAAAGATGAATCAATCCTATGGAAAATCAAGATCAAAATATCCATAGGACTCAATACGAAGAAGTAACTGAGGATTAAATATTGGAGGCATCACAATATCCCATTTTTATGGAAACAATGCGCTTAATTTTGAAGAGGGATAAAGAAGCATATTTCTTAAATTTTTCTCAATTAGGACCTAATCTTCCTCATAATTATGATATATCAACCTTAAAGAAGGATGAGGAAAAAAAAAGCATACATCATCTAACAAGCCATCATTACGTTCAATTTTTCCTTTTCTTTATGATGATGGGCCATCTGTATCTTCATCTTCTTCATGAAATGAAACATTTAAGTGCAACAAACCTATCTTGGATCAAGGGAAATTTCATGACCACCCTATTTGTGATCAAGATAATAAAGAGAAAGGTACCAATCTCAAGTAAGACCTAATGTAAAAACCTCTATCTAGCAAGGTTTCTCCCATAGCCTTTACTCCTTTCATCCTTCTTCCATCTCACAAAGCTTTACAAATATCCAAAATTACTCCACCAAAGCATGAGCCTAATGATAATACTTTCCATGTTGACTATGTCTACCCTCAAGGGCTACCTCTATAAGAAACCCAAGCTAACTTACATCTTTCTGCAAATCATTTCCATGCTTTAAAGATCTTAGATCCTAAGCTATCATGTGCTTCAATGCCTACTCAAAAGGATTCTCCATCATTCCTCCAAACATTCCCCACATATATCCAAACATCTACCTTATCCTTAGAAGTGGCTCCATGTCAAGAGGATAATCCAAAGTGTGAAGAAACAAATATCAATAAACATCAAGATCAAGATTTTATACAATCCCCTCCCATATTTGATGAAGGTCCCATATCCATATAATCCTATGATGATCCCCTTACACCTTTTAATTTCTTCCAAGAAGATATCCCTCTGCCTGAAGAGCTACATACCTCTCCACTTCCCAAGAAAGATCAAGATATCCCTTCCACCATTTCCAATGAACATATTTAAAATCAAGAGCAAAGCACCCTCTCTACACCATCTGAAGATCCTTGTCAAGATCAAATTATCCCATCAACTCCTTGTCATGATCCTCTATATTCACCTCAAGAAACCATCATTCTTCCAAATCCCTTGCATGATATTAAATCCCTTCAAATCTTGGTTGATCCTATCAAATTTGTTCCTATTAAAGTTCTTCATGAGCCTATTGGTATAAAGATAAATCTTAAAGATGAGAACCTCGACAATGCAGCCATTCTAAAGATGTTGATATTCCTTTCACACCTTATCTCCCTCCATTCAAATGCAACCATATGCCTTCACCATTATCCAAATCCATTTTTGGTTCCTATGTCCCAAAGACAAATTCTTCATCCCTTCCATAAATATTAGGTCCATATATCCCTCCATCAACCATGCCTACCATTTCTAGTTCTCCATCCACTTACCCGGCCATGTATCAAGATCAACGAAGACACACATACTTGAAGAATGTTCAAAGAACAATCCATATGAACCCTCCATATGAGTCCTATTCACCACAATTCCTAATTATTTTGGAAGCAATTTGGATGTGCAACATAAAAATAAGAAATTCAAGAATCCACATGTGTATAAAAATACCATGTCCCATCTAATCGACATGTGAATGAAAATAAAAAAGAAATATCTAAAAGGCCGCAAAGGTCCACAAAGAAAAATGAAATATCCAAAAGGCCACAAAGGTCCACCAAGAAAAAATAAAAATCAAAGAAAATGTGGGTTCCTAAATCCCTCATTGAAGAAATGCATTCAAAAGCATCACAAAATAAAGAAAAATCAAAGACTATGTGGATTCCCAAGTCACTTTTGAAAGACTTGCACACAAAATAAAAATCAAGGTTGACAATCAAGCTTCCAAAGGCTTCCATTCCATCTCCTTCTAAACATTTTCCACCTTCCAGGTCTAGTTTGGGTTCCTACATCCCAAAATCCATAATCTTAGCTACATCCTTACCTACTTCATCCATTGTTCCTCCATCATTCCACCACTCTTCAAAGTGTGTGTCAAATTTGATCTTGCCAACACTTCCATCCACAACATACCTTCTTCTTATCCTCACATTCCTTATCCAACACCTACTTTCCATCTTTCCATCCCTCTTATCCAATCTATGGTGTAAAACCTTTACCATAATCTACCCTTATCTTCCATATGTGTCCTTTATCATCGCATTATAAATATCTTTGAGCATCCTAGCCATATTCATGGTTTATTATAGCATATCTTTCAGAAGAGCATTGTCCAAAGATCCAGATGTTGGGGAAATTTTGAAAAATAAAAAAAAAAAGAAAAAAATATGAAAAAGAGAAAAGTGCCTTGGTGAAAACCTGGTAAATGGGCACCTTGGTAGCAAAATTAAAGAGAAATCAATCCATCCTATGGAGAAAACCACTTTTGTGGCACCTTGGACAAGTACCATGATGAAAATATGGCAAACAAGCGTTACCTCTACACTAGGGGGAAAGTTTCATCCATGCTATCCTCCATCTTCCTATCATTTATCTCACTTGCATCCATATTCCCTCTTTTACCTTTGGTCTTGACAATGTTGAACACATCCATGAGCATCAAGTATCTTGACACCGTTATCCTTTCCATTAGCTTATTTACTTGTTGCATCCATGCTACCCTATAATGATATTTATTCTCCCCAATCCACCTTCATTATTCCTAATCAGTCTTTCCATAATCCCAAATCATCCCCTCATAGCCTCCATCACCCCTTTATCCTGATTGTGCTATCTTATCCACATCCTACCCAAATTGATTCATTGGTCTTGATTGGAAATGAAGGACGTAAAGTACAAAATTTGTTATCAAAAACTTCTTGACATGCCCACTCTTTTGGATCACCCACTTTCATGACATCAGGTCATTATCCTATATGCTATTTAGAACTACATCATTGACTTCCATTTCTTATCCAAAAACATGTTTCACATTGCTATACCCTTTTTCCTTAGCTTGGGTAATCTTGAGGAGATGTTCCTACAGGTCACATTCACTACACATGCTTCATCCATCATTTCCTCTTCATTTCTAATCCATTAGCTTGAAAATCCATCTGTCATGTCCTATACCTTGCTAGACATTGGGGGAAAACCAATGTAATCTTGTTTGAGAGCTGGTAATTTTTGAAAAATATCTAAAAATAAAAAATAAAAATAAAAAATTCTTAAAAATCCAAAAATCCAAAAAAAAAAAACTTTTCATCAAAGTCTCTGAGCTGCAATTTGCCAAATCATTATCACATACTAGGTTTCATTTGCCCAAGCTTCACACATGGTTTCACTTATCACTTGGGAGAAAATTAGTGGTTTTTGGTACAATTGGATTCAAAAGTGATACATCTTGGTCACATGACAGAAGAAGATTTTTAGAACTTCAGAGGAGGGATATTTTAGAACCTTTGATGAATATCATTGTTCAACCTAAATAGTTTGATCATATAATTTGATCCTTGACCTTCATTGACCTATTTTATCAGGATTAAAAATTGACAACACCCTAAATGATCAGAATGTTTGAAATTCTTATTGAAAATCTTGATACATTGCAAAACACTTGAAATTTTTGATGATTTTCATTAACCTTTTACAGTCATGTTCTTTTTAGCTAATCAATGATGTTTGGACTAGATTGGTGATGATGAAGAAATGATGTTTTTCTTGAATTTTGTGTGACTATTTTGAGGAAGATCCACTAACTTGTGTGAATTCATCTAACGACGTGGTCATCAAAGAACCATCGAGCACATTCATATAGGAAGGAGGGTTAACCTTTGTTTGTTTACGCAAAAGGATACCTTGGCTATTTAGATCTTCCATATCTTGATACCAAAATCCACTTGCAACATTGAATCTGATGAAACCAGTATTCATACTCCCATAGTTGGTCAGTCAACTAGTGAGGGTTGTACTATTTCCTAAAGAGGTTACCAAATGAGATGAAAGTCATATTCATATTCTTGTGGTCATAGTGGCACCTATAAGGATTGTATCGACTCCTAGTTTCACAACGCTCAATGATGAGAATATATCTCTTTTGCATTTCTTTCATAAAATCAATGATAGTTAGTTGCATTGCATTTCATGTTAGATTAATTACATTATTTAGAGGATTTTTCCAAGTTCAAGGGGGGTTAATCATTTTTGGAGTTCAATCAAATCAATGGTTTCAAATCAACAATGTGAGATTATCTTTTGCATTCATTCATTCATTAATCATTATTCATTATCTTTATACATCACAAGAAAAGAAAAGAAAAAAAGCATTCAATCATTATTCATTTCCATCCTTAAGATTTCATTTCATCAATAAAGTTGCATACATCAAAATTCAAAAAGATAGTTGCATTCATTTTACCATTGCATTTCATAAACCATAACATCATGATAAGATAAAAAACATATAGAAGTAGCTGCATAAATAATTTGCATCCATTTATCGATGTCATAATAGAAGACATTGCATCCATAGCATAAAAATAAAGTAAATACATCATAGAAATCATGTAGATGTGCATATAAAGAAATCTCACATCAACATCAAAACATCAATGGGGAATCAAAGATTCATCATAAATAAATGTCCATCATCAAAGAGTATAACAGCTATATATCAAGATACATTGAAAAAAAGATCCATAACCAAAGTCCTAATCAATAAATACAAATGATACATCAATGCAATATCAGAAGATCAAATCTCAGCTTTTTCTCAAGACCCAGCAGGGGCACCTGATCCATCACCAGTACCTGTACCCCCTGTTCCATCTAGATCCCTGTCACCCAATCTATCCTGAGTAGTCAATGGTGTTTGACTCGTACTAGCAACATTTGGAAACTATTCCATCATAGTCAAAAACTTTTGTAGCATAGTAGTAACTTGATCCATCTGCCCAATCATAGCAGTCAGCCCTACCTGCAATGTACTCAAATCCTATACCAGAACATCTAAAACTGGAGAAATCTAAGGAGCCTGAGGTGCATGTGGATCAAGAAGTACCTATGGGGCAACTTGAACCTATGATGTAACAACCTATGGATCTACCTGAGGAAGCACCTATCTCTGTGGAGATGTTGGTCACGGAGGAGGACCCTGACCCTGTATAGGAACCTATAAGGGAACCTATCAATCCAAATGTATCTGTCTGTGTCTCAGCCTACACCAATCTTTAGCTAGTCTATAATGTACCTATCTCCACAAAGGTACATGAGCTTGTCTCTACCTAGGCTAACTAAATCCACCACCTCAAGCTCTAACATGATCACCCTGCATCTAAGGTCCCGCAACTCTTTGTCTCTGTGCTCTCCTCCTACCACTACCACCTTCATCACCACCATCTCCACCATCATCATCAGAGGACTCATCCACATCTGGGATAGGCTCCGCAGGATCAGTGAATCTCATAAACCTATGATGAGAGAACCACTCTCAGTACTCCACAGATACCCCCGCATCAGCAACATAATCCAACATATCCCATATGACATATACTAACTAATAAATCTATGTATAAGCAAACTAGTAATCCACCTGTACACCCCACATAGATCTCTCTGCCTGAACTCAAGCATATAAATTTATACCCTGAGGCATGTCCTACACTTAGTCATACTACCTAGAAACTCTCCTAAAACAGAATCTCTCTATAACAAGTGGTGACCGACCAATCATCCACCGCGGTGAAAACATGTAGGGAAGATCATCATCATCCTCCCACCATCCCTCACAACCAAGGTGAGGTCTCCATACAACCTGGTTAATATCATCAATGGTGCAGTGCCAATACTCAATTTTTCCCAGATGATGTTGGACAACCATCCCATCATACAAATATGCATACAACCATCCTCGGCCTCAAACTTGAGCTGCTATAGGTCTCATAATTGGTATATGCTCCCAGGTCCATAACTGTAACAAAACTACACCTGTTGATATGGATGTACTAGATCTGTACACAACCTCATTCAAATCATGATACAATTGTGCAAACATGCAATATCCCCAATCAAATCTCCTAGGATGTGCAATCAAGTCCTCCAAAATGTGACCCCATCTGATTGAAAATTTGTGACCTCATCGATCTGGCAGAAGTAAACCACCAATGACTGTACCCAAGATCACTAGAAAAGTGGGAAATGAAGAAAACTAAGCCCACATAATGGTATCATCACCAATAGTATCATCTCTAAACACCCATCTGCATGTTCTACCATTGTACACCTGATCATAGTATACTCTCTCTCCTTGGGTAGGAATCCTAAGAAATCTATATGGATCCTCAGGCCTAATAGTCATCTCACTGAGGGGTAGATGGAAGGTATTATGGTCAGAGTGTCAACGCTCTACCATAGCTGTAAGTAAACCTTAGTTCAGTTGAAATCAAGAGAGATCTAGAAGGAATCCTAGCCTGCACTGCTCAATAATCTATCTCTCTAGATTTGTCAGCTTGTCCACCAAATCAAATATCCAATGCACAACATTCCCTACATACAACTTATGAAAATGTGCCTACATTTTTCAAAAAAGAGTGAATTATATTAGAATCTTTATATCAGTGGATCATTTCACATCAATAAAACAAATCAAATCTCTCCTTGCTCTTTTTGCATGCATTAACCTATTGTTCCTAACCTCTAGATCTTGAGAAGGGAGCAATACATCAGTTTTTCTACCCAATCTGATTGACACATCGAACATCCATTTATATGATTCTTCTAACATCCTAAACACTTAGTAGCATCATTGAAACACATCTATCTATCTTGGAAATCAATTCGGTAATCCAGAAGATCAATCAAAAGTAGTTTGTTCATCCTAAAATCATGTTTTTCATCAATTTTCTAGTAGGCGTCGCTTGACTAAGTGTACACATCATTTAAAACACCACGTGCCATTCAAACATCATAAACGTGATTTCAACCATCAAAGGTAGTACTTTACAGTATATGTGACATTTCACAAACCTATGCGTCATTTAAAACTTCCTAGGTGGCATTTAAAACATACATTTGTTGAAGAGTTTGCTACGCGGCATTTTAAACATTAGATTCCATTTTTTACCTAACTGCTAGGTGGTACTTCTACGCATCATTTCATCATGTGGAGGTGGAATTCAACAACCCTAGGTGTCATTTAAACTATCCTAGGAGGAATTTTGCAAAATTTAATCTAAAAAGCATCTAAAAATACAATAAATCCTATCAAAACATTGTAATAAATGCACTAGGAAGGTCAAAACCACTTACCAGAGGTCTGTAACCTAAGGTTCTCTGATACCAGCCCACTCTCTTGAATTGATGCTCACGAATGGGGACCACCATTATTGTCAATCTCACCAGGATCAGAGAAAAATATCTATGGTAAAAAGTGAAAATGAATAGAAAATTTGAGTTTTCAACCTATTTAAGTTATTTGACCTAATTTTGGAGAGATTTTTTCCCAGTTGGACCTAATTTGCATTTTCCACACACTGGGGAATTTTGTGACATCATCCTTATCATCAATGTTTTTTAGAAATGAAAACATCTTAGATCTTAATCTACATCAGTCTCATCATCTTTTGCATCTGGACATCAATATGCTTTCATTTCTGAGGGGGCATTATCATATCCTAAAAATCAGGATTCTACATCATATCTTACATCAAATCTGGGGCAGTAAAAATTCAAAATTTTATCAGTGGGGCATTCTGCATCAGTTTCACATCAGGTTTTGCATCTATCAAATCAAGGATTTTGCATCAATTTCTCATCAGGTTTTGCATCAGAGTTTCATATCAGGTTATCAGTTTTGCATTAGGTTTTACATGAATCAATCATCATCGAATCAATGATCAGGACATCAAGTTTTCTTTGAATCAATGTACTTCGAACATCAATTCAAAGAGGGGCATTTGTAGACACCTAAAATTGACCAAGTGTTCTCTAATCAATCAAATCTACATTTTCCATCAAATTGCTCCTAATCTCATCAAATTGCATCAAAATAGATCAAAATAAAATCAAATGGACATTTATCAATCAAATTGGACAAAATCATTTAAATCAAAGAATTAATTAACCATGACATCAAATAATCAAATATAAGCCTGAAAGGGACAATCAAAATTATATAATTGATTTTAATCAATTAATTATATAGTTTAAATAAAAAATAAAATTGAACCTAATGTCTTTCAACATAAATTTGAGCAACCAATGGGAATTGAGAACACAAAGCACATGGATCACTCCTAAATTTGAATCTCAATCACTCGTTTTGAACTTTCAATCTCAATCACTCAAATTTTTCTCTTTGTCCCAACCTTTGAGACAATCATTTAAATTGTCCCCCCATTTGAAACCATTTGAAAGCCTCTCGCTCAACCATGGCTTAACTATGATCAATTAACTCCACCCCCTACACCTGGTAAAATCCTATAAATAGAAGCCATTTTGAGAGCATTAAGGATCCTAGAAATTCAAAATAAAAGCATCAAACCTCTTGTCATTTTCATAGCAATTTGAGCATTTTGAGAGATTATCATAGCATTTTTGCATCATGGAGATCATTTTGAGTGCATTTGGATACAATATTATCATGATTTGAGAGAATTGAGCTAGATTTAGGCATTTATCTTCATCAAATTCTCATTCTAGGACTGTCATTGATAGAGATTAAGGTTGAGAGCTTTATCAACATGCTTAGATAGAGAGCCATGAGATGCTTATTGATTTAATTACAATTCTTAGATTAATTTTCCATTATTTTTCCATAGAATTATAGTTAAATAAACTAATTTCATGAATGTGTATTTTATTCACACACAGTAAACATGGGTGTACCTACTGGTCTTGAGTCTTCCATGCCAAATTTTTTTAGTATCTCTTTGATATATTTAGATTGAGTAATGTATATACCTTTCTTCACCTAATAAACTTGCAAACCAACAAAAAATTTGATCTCTCCAAACATAGACATCTCAAATTTAGTTTGCATCTCATTTTCAAATGTTTGACATAAAGCATATTGACCTCCAAATATGATATCATCAACAAATATTTCAGCTAACAATATCCCTTTACCTTTTTTAGTCTTTAAGTATAGATTATTGTGGTCATTTGTCCTTGTAAAGCCAATTTTGACTAAGTAATTATGGAATCTTTCATACCATGCTTTAGGGGCTTGTTTTAATCCATATAGTGCTTTTTGTAGCTCAAAAACCATATTCTTCTTTCTTGAATAAAAAATCCTTCAGGTTGTTTAATGTATACTTATTCCTCCAATATTGCATTCAGAAATGCTAGTTTAACATCCATCTGATACACTTTGAATCCTTTGTAAGCTGTATATGCAAGTAGAGTTCTAACTCCTTCCAATCTAGAAAATAGGGAAAATGTCTCACCATAGTCAATTCCTTTCTCTTGTGCATATACTTTTCATACCTGTATATCCTTCTTTATAATGGCTTCTCCATGCTCATTCAACTTGTTTCTAAATACCCACTTGATTCCAATAATATTCTTGTCCTTTGGTCTAGGTAATAGTTTCGAGGTTCTTCAAATTCATCTTGCAAATTCACTTCAGGTTCATTTTGTGTCTCTACTTCCTTTTCTAATTGCTTGGCAGTTACTTCATTTTTCTCGGCAACTTCTTTCCATGACTCAAAAAATTCTTGTTGTTGCACAGCAACTTCATTCTCTGGTTTAGGTAAACCATTGGGCTATCCTTCATTCATGTATACAAAAGATCTATAATCTTCAGGTTCTTGCTTGCATTCAACTTCATTCTTTTCTACATATTCATCAATTATAACATTTGCACTTTCCACAACTTTGTTAGTGTTATAATTCAAACACTTATATGCTTTTCTCTTAGTGGAATAATCTAGGAATATGCCTTCATGACTTTTAGCATCAAGTTTTCCATTCCTATTGTCCTTCAGTATATAACATTTTCTTCTAAAAAATTTAAATTATTTTTCATTAGGTGCATAACCATACCATAACTCATAAGATATAGCATTTGTACCTTTCTTTACTTGTACTCAATTCAAGGTATAGACCATTGTACTTGCAATTTCTCTCTAATATTTTTGCACAACATTTTTCTCTATCATCAGTGTTCTAACACAATCTATAATTGATCTATTCCTTCTTTCAGCTATACCATTTTGTAGGGGAGTCCTTGGAGCAGATATCTATCTTTTGATTCCTTATCATTACATAATAAGTTGAACTCATTAGATTAAAACTCTCCTCCTCTATCAGATCTCAGACATCTCAAGCTCTTACTTATCTCTTTTTTGAATTTTCTGAAATACCACTAAAACAACTGAAAGGCGTCAATTTTTTCTTTGAGAAACATCACAGTCATTATTCTAGAGTAATCATCAACAAACTGAATGAAATATTTATCACCATGGTATCTTTTCACTCCAATAGGTCCACAAAGGTCAGTATGAACCATTCTAAAATATCATCAGAAGTATAGGTTTTTCTCTTGAAACCAGACTTTGTCATTTTTCCCAATTGACATTGCTTACACATCACATTATCAGGTTTCTTCAATCTTGGCAACTCTCTTACTCTTTTCATCTTACTAATGTTTACCAAATTATCAAAGTTAACATGACACAACCTTTTATTCCATAATCATACATCATCATATTATCCAAAAAAACATGTTTCATCATATAGATCTAGGTAGAACAAATTACCTCTTGTCTGTTCTCCACTTCCAATAATTAGTTCACTAGTAGCATCAAAGATTTTAGCCTTTCTTTTATGGAATTCAACTTGGTATCCATAAGTGTTCAAATATACAAGACTCAACAAGTTATAGTTAATTCCTTCAACCCAATAAGCATTGTCACATATGATCTTATTAGTCAATTTTATTGATCCTTTTCCTTTCACAAGACATGGTGCATCATTGCCAAAATTAACACTACCACCTTTGCAATTATTTAAGGTTTCAAACTTACTTTTATCACCAGTCATATGATGTGAGAAACCACTATCAATTATCTATCTATCACCTTTACTCACATATGAAACGAGTGCAGTTTTCTCATCTTCATCAGAATCATCTTTCATTCCAACATAAACAACTTCTATATCATGGTCATCAAACTTATGAGATTTGCTATTAGTTTCTCCTTCAACAATATAACAGGATTTCTTACCTTTGTCCTTTTAGTCATTGTACCTTATGTATTCTTTGTCATCTCTTTTGTCCTTTTACTTGATTTCTCTTCTTTCATCCTTGTCATTCCTATCAGGACATCTTGCTAAAATATGGCAACTTTGTTACATGAAAAAAATATTATAGGAAGTTTACCTTTTTATTTTCCTTTTCCTCTCAGTAGTCTTCTATCCATAAGTGACTCAATCATCATCAGAAGTGTCACTCTCACTATTCACACATCTTTATTTTCCTTTCTTAGACTTATGAAGAACCAATTGTGATTTGAATGCATAATCAACATTGTGAGGGGTGAAATTATCAAAATTTGATAACTCAAAAGTAGTAAGTCTACCAACTAGATCTTCCAGATTTAAGTTGTTACTAGGAGTACATCTCAGTTCTTGTATAGCAGAAACTCTAATAACATAAATAGTAAGTAGGGTTCTCAATACCTTGCTAATAAAAATATCATCATCAACAGTTACATTAGATCCTCTAATAGCATTCATGACCTCCTTAACTCAGCCACAATATTGAGCAATAGTTTCACCTTCTAACTTTCTCATTTCATCAAACTTACCTCTCAAGCTTTTAGATTTGGCTCTTAGTACATTTGTGTCTCCATCATAGATAGATGATAGTGTGTCCCACATTTATTTTTTAGTAGTACAATTTTGTATGTCTTCAAATTCATGATAAATTAGGGCTGATGCAATCTCTAGCATTGCTTGATTGTGTTCTTTCTTTTCCTTCATCTACTGAGTTGTCAAGGTGTAGGCACAAGTATGTAATGATGCTCCACATATTATTTTGTTGCTTCTCCAGTTCCAACTATGTGTATCTTCATCAAACTTTTCCATGCAGGGAAGTTCTCCTTGTTCAACCTCGATACCACCTTTTTATACATCTTGATCTTTAGCCTCAAGTACCTTCAAAATTTTCCTTACAAGCACCACAAGAGCTCTAATACCAATTGTTATAATGATTCATAATAACTAAGAGGGGGTGAATTAGTTATCCTAAGGTCCAAATAAACCAATTGAACTTTTAAACACTTCAACCAACTTAGATCTACTAAAAAATCCACCCGGTCTCTATAATATATTATTAGTAACATAAGCTTGTATTCCACTGTCCTAAAGTAATAAAATTGAAAAATATAAAACTCTTTAACAGTAAACACATCAAATAACATTCACAAAAGTATGACACCCAAATTTAACATGGAAACCCAATTTGGGAAAAACCACTAGTAACATGCTACCAATATTTGACTCTTCTAAAGTGAGCTCTGTGAGGAGCCAACCCTATGAAAGGTTAAAATACACACTATTACGTGTGCCCTTGTTAAAGGATTTAATCACCCTGTTAATGTTAGGATTGAGTAATACTGAGAGAGGGGGTGAACTAGTATTATAATACTTTAAATTAAATTTAAACCAATTCCAAATAAACCATAAGCTTACTGAAATGAAAATAACATAAACAAATAACATAGAGATCATAACACCATTATTTTTTGTTGAGGAAATCTTGGCCAAGGGAAAACCCCGGTGGGGATGGTACCCACAAGCATGCACTAAAGTATAATGTCCCTGTTAGGAGACCTAGCCCTATTAGGAGCTGAATCTTACATACTACATTGCCTTGTTAAAGGAGTAAAAACCTTGTTAAAGGTATACAACACCCTGTTAGGGGCCAACTGAGCTTACGACTCTTACAGAAAAAACTTTTGTTACAAAGTGTTCTCAGTAATGAACAAAACAAGCATCTTCAATGCTTTGATAGTTCTGTCCATAGCTCTATAATGATCTTTGTCAACCTTTGCTCTCACATCTGTTATTCACATACATACATATCCTTTCTTGCATCATATCATCATTTTTATTTACAAAAAGTCTTTATATATATATATATATATATATATATCTTTCTTCATCAAGTCGACTCTTTTAATTAGTATTACATAGTCAGCCCTCAATACAAAATAGAATTAATAATTTAAAGAGAAAATACAAAGGTGACACTCTGACATAACCAAAATATAGGTTATCCAAAATCATAATCATACTTCGCTTGGCAGGAGTCCATGACATACTCCTGAATTCATCGCTACTTGTTCAACTGCTCTATTACGTTGTTTTGTTGTCTGCACATGGCTTCAAATTTCTCTAACTCAATGTAATCATCACCAAAACCAAATTGGCCTTAGGTGGAGGTCATACATATTCCATAGTATCTTCCTCTAATCTTTTTTGTCATAAAACATTGTACTCAATCTTTGCTATCCAAAACAATATTGTTATACTCTATATTTCTACTTTTGTACTTAGTTATTTAGAGGATTGTAATTCCAAAACTTAACTTCATTCCAATTGATCAATATATTAGATGTGTTACCATAAATTTCAACCCATAAGTGTCTCATACCATAAAAAAACTATCACTTTCCAACAATCTCTCCCTTTGGCATTGATGGCAACACTTAGCAAAAAATGACTAAGTGTCCCAATACAAAACTGTCTCTTCTCTTTTTCTCTTTAGGTATATATTTCTTTTCTTTTATCCTTAATTCATTTTCTTATCTTCTTCCCCTTTGACAAAAAGGACAAAGGCGCATCAAAAATTTACAAAAATATGGAATTTAGTGCTTGCTCACCAATTTCATAATATCTTGAAAGGAATCCTCCAAGATCTTCACTTCTGCACTCCATGATTCTACCAATAAATGACTAACATGAATTATTCCATTCACTGCATAAGATGATATCTCTTCTCCCTTTAACTCTGTGGGCATGTAGTTAGTTAATGATTTTGCAGTCTTCTCCAAGTCAAATAGATGAGCCTCAAGAATTGATATCTTAGAAGGGATTAAGCTCTTCAGCAAACCAAATCTTGTCATCACTCTCCCTTTCTCAATATCCAAGACATTCAAATTGTCAAGAATCCTTGTAACCTCTCTGTCCATCTCTATTACAGATTGTGAGGAGGTCTCACAACTATTCATCATGTTGTTCAGAGTTTCCCTATCCTTTGCAATAATATCTTCAATATTCTGAATGTGTCTGATAGGGTTCATGCAGTAGCTGAATAGTATCTTTCCATGTCTAACACAACTGCTGGCCTTTGATGTAGCTTCTCTCAGAATGCCCAAGTCCCATGAAATAGACTAGAAAACTTCCTTCAACTTTTTCTCTTGATAACTCTTCTCTATCTTCTCTCCAACAATCTTCACTAAAGACTCATAGTGATTATCCAATTCATCTAATTCCAAACTCATATTATATGATTCATCCATTCCTTGAAAGACAATAGGTACTGGGAGTATTTTTTTCATAGTATTACCTAGTCTAGTGATTACCTTAGTCTTCTTATCTCCTTTCTGCACAGATCTTTCTTTTTATTTTGTGAATGCAATGAAAGATAGGCTCATCAATTCATCCTCATGCATACTCTCAACATCAGTACTTAAGGTTTTATCCTTATTTTCCAAAAATAGAGTAGTAGATGTGCCAGGTTCATGTTTTACCTCAACTCTTGCATCTACATCTTTTTTTAGATCTGTCTCATTTCTCTGTTCAGTTTCAACTTTATGTTCTTCCTCTTTCTTTACTTCCTCTTCATCTTCCACTATGTTGTCAATATCTCCTGCAAATGGTTCCTTCTCATCGGGGGAAGTGTCAAGGGTCACAGGCACCCCAGAAACATATAAATATAGTTTCATGACATCTTTGCTCTTCTCAACACTTACCTCAGCTGCCTTAGAATATTCACCAATTCCTATAGGTGTATGCATAGTATGTTTAGGAGGTGGAGTGTTCTTAGGAATATTACTCATAAGTATTTGATCTAATTCCTTCTGAGTCTCCTCTAGGACTTCCTCATATTTCCTGCCCATAATTTTTACTAATCTTGCTTTGGTTCTCAACAAGGGTTTGAATGCTCCTAATATCCTTTCTCTCTCTTGAACTAAAACTACTAGCAACATGTCATCAATAGCTTGATTCCTAATAGCCTCATCTTCAATAAGTGCTATCTATTTTCTTATCTCCAATTTTCTATATAGTTCCTCACGTATACTTCCCTCTATCTCTAGTAGATTTTTCTTGAAAACAAGTGAATGGTTTACTACTATGTCTTCAATCTTTAGTTTATCAGACTCCTCATACCTCTCATAGTATTTTTCCACTAAAACTATCTTCCCTTTCTCAATAGATCTCTTCTCCAACATCTTCAAATCAAGCTTACATACATGTCTTCCACTTGTGGTCTCTTTTTCAG
The DNA here is from genome assembly GCA_018584345.1 of Thuja plicata. NCBI lineage: Eukaryota > Viridiplantae > Streptophyta > Pinopsida > Cupressales > Cupressaceae > Thuja > Thuja plicata. The sequence goes on along the minus strand of MU226878.1, from coordinate 365,265 downwards.
TTTTCTTCTCTTCTCCTTTAGTCCTATGTTCCTTAGGAAGTGAATCTAGTTTAGTGGATCTTGTATTTCTTTGAGGTACTAGCTTTATCACTTCTTGTGATGTCTTCTATGGTGGTGAAGGGGTGGTTACATCAATTACTGTATAAGGTTGACTAAATACCTCCTCAATCACTGGAGGTGGAAGGGCTACAGTAGCAGTACTTGCCAACCCAGAAGATCTCTCTGCTATCTTCTTCCTTACTTCTTTAATTTCTTCTTTGGTCAAACTTTCCTTAGCTGCATGGTCATCAATAATGTTTTCTACTTTTCTTTTCCTCTTACCTCTAGTCTTCTCTTCTCTAAATTTGGCTGATTTTTCTTTATATGTGCCCCATCTCTCTTCAAATGTATCAACTTAGAATGCCAACACATGTTTAGTCTACATAGTTAGAACTTCTGAACTGACTTCATAACTCATAGAGTAACACCATTTCTTCCTAGGTACAACTGCTTCAAAGCATAAAAAATTAGTTTCAACCATGAAACAAGTTGTATCCTTGTATTTCTCAACTAACTCTTAAGGAATTTTGAATCTTTCTTTCATTTGCCTCTGAAGAATCATGATCATTCCAAACATTTCACCATCAACCCATGTTTTTTTTTGTCTTCGGTAGCTCTGTGATGTCTGAATACCAGTGGGTATCCATTCTCTCCATGCTCTAGGGTGCATGCCTGGAAAATTTTTCTCAATGTGGATATACATATGAACTAGGAGTGAGCCAAATCTAAAATTCTTAGATTTATCCTTCTTAATTATCTTTACATTCTCCAAGAATTGTTGTGTTGGAACTTTGCATAGGTTATACTTATTTTTTTTCCTTTATCATCTTGTAAGCCATCATAATTACTATTGTAGAAGCTAAATTAGGTCTACTTCTCTTCAAATGGTAAATAAATAGGTATCTTAGATGTCATTTATTCATCATTAAGTGTAAAATGCACATTACCCAATACACAACTTTGTATACTATCCAGTCAATTACAATACCTGCGATCACCAAATATGCATCATCCACTATTGCGCTCTTAGATATGAGTCCTATGATGTCTCCAAATATCACAACTAAGCTTGCTAGAGCTTATTCCTCAAAATTAGGGGCTGGATATATTCTGATTTCTTCATCCAATGCTCCCCTAAGGCCATGATCATCCATTTAGGTCGATGTGTTCACATCAGGTGAAGATCCAGTAGCATTTATTATCTCTCCTTGAACCAATATCTCACTTGACTCTTTGATTTTCCATATCTTACCACTGATGTTATCTTCTACTTTCTTGAATTATGCAAGAATCTTACTAGTATCACTGTCATTCTTCTTTATATCCATAGGAGGTGGTACTATTATGTTATTTGCTCCATTATACCTGCAAAACTTTTCTATATGACCTAGATTGTTATATTTTTAGTATATAGGAGGTATTTTTTCCTAATTAACTTGCAACTTATAATTCCTTGCAATGTGTCCAAGGTTATTACATTTGTAACATGTGATCTTAGCTACTGATTCTTCTATGTTGTTATCTTGTCTATATCTAGATTGATCGGGTTTCCTGTATTCTTCTTTCTTGTGCCCATATATTGCAATTAAAACAATAACTAGAAAAACATTGGAAAGGGGTATTACCTCTGGAATCTCTCTTCATATGTCCAAACTTGTTACATCCAAAATATCTACCTATGAAAGGTTTGATCTGTTCTCTAGATTCTTCAAGAATAGGTTTTTCTCCATCATTCTTTGCATCATTTTTTTCTTATTGAATCTTAGAACATTTAGCTTCATTGAAGCTAATACCAGTCATATCACCTTTAGGTTTCTGGTTGTCTCTTTGTTCATCGATCAAGTCACTGCTCATGCAAATTTTCTCAATGTGTTTCTTTGTCTCAAAAAGTTCACCTTTTATGATCTGATTATATTTCTCCAATTCTAGATACTTGTTCTTGTAATGGTCAAGGTCAATCTTCATTTGTCCCATCAAAATATTAGCATTCTTCAAAGCTTCTTCAGTCTTGTTCTTAGCATCCTTTTCTTGTTGAATCTATTTAGCCATTGCTTCATTATTATTCTTTAGAGTATCATTCTCTTGTTCAAGTTTCTTTATCTGATCTGAATTATCATTGTTTGAATCTTCTTTTATTTGAACCATAAGATACTGTCTCTGATTTTTGGAATGTTCAAGCCAATCTTTCAATTTCTTAATGAATCCCTCAGCTCTTCTTAGATTGAATCTCAAGTCACCATTGAAGATGCTTGTTTTTTTCTCTATCAAGGTCTTCAAGTGCTATTTCAAAGTTCTCTTCCAAACTTAATGAATCCATCTTGATCTCCCTTAAGTTGTCAAACTTCCTCTTCAAGGGCCAATAGCTCTGATACTAATTGTTAGGATTGAGTAATACTGAGAGGGGGGTGAATAAGTATTACAACACTTTAAATTAAACTTAAACCAATTCCAAATAAACCATAAGCTTACTGAAATGAAAAGAACATAAACAAATAACAAAGAACTCAAAACACCATTATTTGTTATCAAGGAAACCCGGGCCAAGGGAAAACCCCGATGGGGATGGTACCCACAAGCATGCACTAAAGTATAATGTCCTTGTTAGGAGACCTAGCCCTGTTAGGAGATGAATATTACATAGTACATTTCCTTGTTAAAGTAATAAAAACCCTGTTAAAGGTATACAACACCCTGTTAGGGGCCAACTGAGCTTACAGCTCTTACAACAAATTTTTTTGTCACAAAGTGTTCTCAGTAATGAAAAAAAAAAGCATCTTCAATGCTTAGATAGTTCCAAGCATATCTCTATAATGATCTTTGTCAACCTCTGCTCTTGCATATTCCATTCGCATACATACATATCCTTTCCTGCATCATATCATCATTTTCCTTACAAAAAGTCTATATATATATATATATATATATATATATATGTTTCTTCATCAAGTCAACTCTTTTAATTATTATTACATAGTCGGTCTTCAGTACAAAATAGAAATAATAATGTAAAGAGAAAATAGAAATTGGATGCTCTTACATAACCAAAATATAGGTTATCCAAATCATAATCCAACTTAGCTTTCCAGGAATCCATGACATACTCCTAAAATATTTTCTACTTGTTCAACTACTCTGTTACGTTGTTTTGTTGTCTTTGCATGTCTTCAAATCTCTCTAACTCAATGTAATCATCACTAAAACCAAATCAATCTCAAGTGGAGGTCATACATGCTCCATAGTATCTTCTTCTAAGCTCGCTAGTAATAAAACATCATACTCGATCTTCGATATCCAAAACAATATTGTTGTACTCTATATTTTTTCTTCTGTACTTAGTTATTTTGAGGACTCTATCTCCAAAATAGATCTTCATTCCAAGTGATCAATATATTAGATGTTTTTCTATAAATGAAAACCCATAAGTGTCTCATACCATACCAAAAACTAGCACTTGCCAACTGTTAAAAGTGAGCTTGGTTAGAGGACTTAGATCATTCCATTAGAATGTCACCTTGATTAAAGGACTTACAAAATGACTGTTAGGTCAACCTTTATTAAATGATTTTAATTGATACAATGGTTAGAAAGTAACAACAGTTTTGATTTGAAACATACAACTCACTTTGCAAATACAGATCCACTTTCGCTCAAATGCTAATTCACTATCTAGCATCCATTATCATCTTTATCTCTCTGATCTGCTTGGAAATACATCAATCAATTACCACTTTATAGTTCTTTACTGCTCTTCTCAGCCTTCTACTTAGATTATCCAATCAGTTGAATCAACCTCTCATACCATAACCTACAATTAGGTTAATCTTATACCTCTCTCACTAGGTAGCTTGATCTTTTGCTGCTTAATCATCACTGTAGATCTTAGTGTTTGGTTAGATCTAATGAATCCTTCCAAAATTTCATTCTCCTTCTACTTACTAGATACATCTCAAAAATCCTTCTTGAATCCATACATAGAATTGGTTAAACATATATTAAATGCTCATTCAATTCTCCACGACATTCATCCTTATCTTTTGCACACTTTATATATCCCAAGAATTCAACTGTGTCGACTAGGATATCAATTCTTTCATAAACTATAAAATATTGACACTCGGTCATCATTGTGTTCTCCCGCTTAGTTATCACTAGATAAATCTATAAATACTGATTCTCATTTGACACTATATAACTCGGCATGTACTGACACCTGGTCGACACTCGTATCACTCAGGTTAAACTTAAGTTCCTTAATCTTCCGCTCTTTTGCTCGGTCAAGACTAATATTTTAGTCTTCCTTTCCTCACTTAGTGTTAAAGATAAACAATACATTATCTTTTCAATGTGCCAACTAATCAAGTACCCATTTTAGTTTCTCATAACTCCACCATTTCACTAGGTCTTCTTGCTATCTCCTCTTTTCAAATCTTCTTCATCAATCAAATGATATGGCACTTTACTAGATAGCAACTATCTTACCAATTAAGGTTTGACATCAATGACAATATAATAATTATTTCAATTCTAGCTTCCAACAGAAAAATCAAAACATATTTTATATTTATTGATTCATATAAACGTAAGTACAAAATTCAAAGACAACTTCTAGAACATATTCTTCATAATTTTCTATAAACTAATACACACCACTGAAAAAATTACACATTCATTCATTGTAGATGGAAATCCAAATGTAAGCTAAGCATTTCCCTATTACGTTTCTAACATCATAAAATTTAGAAGCTCTACAAAAGAGAAGAAAGAATATTTAATAAAAAGAGAAGAAGTTTCCAGACTTCTTCCAGATTGATGCTACTATTGACATCTGTCTTTCTTCCAAATCTGATTTGTTTGTTAGAAAATTCTTCCCCCTCTCTTCAAACTGAAATTTATTCCTCAACCACAAAATTGCATTCTACTCTTTTGGTTGCAACATAAAATATTATTTATTGTCCCTTCAACCATATTTAACCCGTAACAAAAACCTACTTCTTCTCGTGAATCTCATTCTCATGAAAAAATATTCTCCCCCTTGCTAATGAATTTTCCACGTGCCTCTTACTTGAAAATTTTCCTAACCAATATTCTTGTGAAAGGGTTTTCACATTTTGGGAGAAAAATGATTTATCCTTTTTTTGCTGCAATTATTTTCTTACCAATAAATATGTGAAATCATTTCACACTTAAGTAAAAAACAATATCCTTTACAAATTGATGAACTGCAACTGATTGAATGTTTGAAGTCATTTGTTGATATTCAACCGAGTTGCAGATGTGATGATAAACATTATTAGTTAATGTGTTGTCATTGATGTCAACTTATTTGAGTATTACTATAGTGGAAAACATTTTTTATGTATTGAAGATGATGAAAAAACAAATTTTATGTGGTCAAAAATTGATGAGTTCTGTATACACCGAGAGATAGTGAAAACCAAGTAAAACAGAGTGTATATCGAGCACAGTGATAACAGAGAAAGGGATCATCAACACAACAAGGTATTGATAGAGAAATTAATTCAAATCGAGGCCGACTAGAATACTGAGATGGCAATTGATGATTTTGAGGTAAAAGATAAAGTTTGTTATTTTGATCAAATGGCTATAAAAATTCAATGAGAATCGGATGAAAAAGATTGAAACATATTTTTAACAAATTGCCGAGGAAGGATCAAGCAAGAAAATTAACGATGGAGATTACACGGAAAAATCTGATGGATGAAAATTAAATGAGGCATGATGTCTATATAAGAGACAAGAGATTCATTATGAATATACATGCGATCACAGATGTTGAAGTGCACATGCAAAGTTTATGCATGACTGATCAAAATGTTTAAAGACAGAACCAAGCATTTTCTGCAGACATCACCGAGAAAATAGAGGAAAGAGCATTACCGATTAGAAATGAGTATGGTGAATCAGATGAACTGAAGTGAAAAAATTGATCAGAGGTATTATGTACTTAGCATAGATCTGAAAATATGCAAAATAGAGTTGTATTTGAATCAGATCATTAGTGTATCAATTTAACCATTATTACGAATAAATCTCTTAACCGAGTAGGACAGTGAAATTATTTATTATAACATTAATAGAATGTTAAGAGTTTTCTTATTGAACCCATAGTGAATGCGTGGTCAAGAGAGAACTGTTAGTTTTAAATCCTCTAAACAGGTCACATTTAACAGTGTGCATTGTAACCTTTAACAGGGTTGGCTCTTCACCAAGCTCACTTCAGAAGAGTGAAAATATTTTGGGTTACCAGTCCCAAGTGGGTTTTCCCTTAGTAGGGTTTCCATGTTAAAAATCTATGTGTCAATGTGTATGAATGATTGTGGATTTTTATTTTTCTTTACACTTTATTTTATTGACCTAGATTGGTAATCACAATATTAATTTATCGCCATTCGGTAAACACTATTGATTAAAGTTTGAGATAAAAAATACATTTCATCGAGATGATTTATATGATTAAATTTATTTTGATATACATCTGGAGGAATTTGGGACTTTAGGATCATTGCTGAGGAAACTAAGTCTAACTGATTGACCTCCCCTCTCAGTTATTCTAAAAATTGGTATCAGAGCATACAGTTCTTAGAATAAATTTTTGAAGGAATTAAGCTGAAGATCACAAGATGTATAAGAGAGATGCACCGAACCTGAACAAGGATAACTTATTGACATGGAAAAGTAGAATGAGACTATACTTATTAGGGATTGGAGACAATATTGTAGATTATCTGGATAATGAATTCATCCTACCTTCTGTACCTTTGAATGTTAATCAGATGAAAGAGAAACATGAACATAACCTTATAATGGTGGAGATTGCTTCTTCACTTACTGATGCACAATTTGAGGACATCAAGATATGTACAACTTCCAAGTAGATGTGGGATCAGCTTTCACTAGTTTATGGAGGAGATACAAATGTAATGAGAGCCAAAGTTGAAAGTCTTCGAGGAAAGTTTGATGATATGAGAATGGAGGAAGGAGAAAACATAAAACAATATAGTACCTGACTTAAGGAATTTGTGAATGTTATTCAAGGATCTGGTGGAACCATTGATGAAGACACTATTGCGAGTAAGATTCTTAGAACTCTACTACTTATTTATTCTATAAGAGTCTTTGCAATACATGAAATGAGAGCAAAACTTGGAAATAACATTACTGTTGATAGTCTCGTTGGAAGATTGATTTATTTTGAGCTGAATAACTTTGATAATAGTATTGTGCAATATATGGAATCCACATTTATGACTACTTTGAAAATTGGTAAATCTAGTATCAAACACATAATAAGAAATAATAGTGACAATGATAGTGATGACAAGGAAATTGATGAGATTGAAGCTTTAATGGCTAGAAGATTGCATAAAGGCAAAGGAAAATATAAAGGTAAACTACCTTTGATATGTATTAACTATAAAGAGATTGGCCATTTTGCTACAAGATGTCCTAACAAAAAGAATGATGAAATAAATGATAGATCCAATGACAGAAAGGATGACCAAGACTACAAAAGCAACCGATAGTATGATAGAAGAGATAATTGAGATTACAAGGATAAAGGTAAGAAATATTGTTACATTGCCAAAGATAAAGACAATGATAGTGGATTTGACAGTGATGAAGATATTGAGCTAGTGTTTGTATCTTTAAAAGATGATTTAGATGAATATGAAAGGTATGTAGAAACAACACTAATCTCTAAAGTTAGTAAACATGATATTTGGGTTATTGATAGTGGTTGTACACATGACATGACTGGAGATAAAGAAAAATTTGAATTTATTGAACATTATGATGGTGGATCTGTAAGAATGGGAAATGATACACCCTGTAAAGTAAAAGGAAAAGGTACTATTATGCTGAAAAATTAAATCAAATGTGAAAATGCATATTGGGTAAAAGGACTTAATTACAATCTATTGAGTGTTTCAGAATTGAATAACACAGGTCATCGAGTTGCATTTGAAAATGGAAAAGCTAGAATCTATGATGGAAAAGGAAAATTGATCGACAATGGTGAAAAATATAAAGGTAACCTATTCTACCTTGACATTGCTGAAACTACTTGCTTATTGGAAAAGAATGAAGATATATGGTTATGACATAAAATACTTTGTCATGTAAATTTTGACAACATGGTTAAGATTAATAGGAAAAGAAACATTAGAGGCTTACCAACCTTATCTAAACCAGACCATGTAATGTGCAAATTTTTTTAAATGGGTAAGATGTCAAAATCTATTTTCAAGAGAAAGAATTTTTCATCTAATGATATTTTGGAGTTAGTTCATACAAACCTATGTGGACCAATGAGAAAACAGAGCTATTATGGAGACATATACTTTATTTTATTTGTTGATGAATACTCTAGAATGATGACTGTCATGTTCCTAGAAGAAAAATATGAAGCATTTAAGATGTTTAAGTGGTATAAAGCTGAAGGGGAAAAAGAAACTAGAAGAGATCTGAAGTGTTTGAGATCTGACAGAGGAGGTGAATTTATTTGTGATGCGTTCACTAACTTTTTTAATGAGTATGGAATCAAAAGATAGGTTTCTGCACCGAGGACACCACAACATATTGAAAATCTGAAAGAAGAAGTAGATCAATTATTGATTGTCCCAGGACACTAATGATTGAGAAGAATGTTGCACAAACACATGGGAGAGAGGCAGTAAGCACAACTGTTTACACATTGAACTGAGTACAACTAAAGAAAGGTTAAAACATAACACCTTATGAGCTATGGTATGGTTATACACCTAATGTGAGATATTTTAGAATATTTAGTAGTCATTGCTATATTCTGAAATATGATCAAAATGGTAAATTTGACTGAAAAAGTGATGAAGGAATATTTCTTGGATATTCTACTAAGAGTAAAGCTTACAAATGTTTGAACAAGACATCTAACAAAATCATTGAAAGTGAAAATGTAAAAGTTGATGAATTTGTTGAGAAAAATGATGAGGACATCATGAAAGAACTGGAAGATTATAGTATATTTTTCTACATGGAAGAACCTGATACTATACCATGCAACATGGTAATCTCACTAGGCAATAGGTAGCATAGGTTGAGCATCAGGAAAATACTAAAACTAAAGATCATGAACAAGAACACAATGAACCTACATGGGAAGAAAATGAAGAAGAAAGAACTGAACCTAAACTTGTTAGATATGTAAGAAGACATCATCCATAGAATCAGATTATTAGAGATAAAAGAGAAGGCATGATGACAAGAATTAAGTTAAGAGATAACACTTGTTTAATTTTTGAATTTGAGCCCAAGAATGTTAGAGATGCATAAGAGAATGAAGAATGGATTAATGCTATGAATGAGGAAATTGAGAAGTTAGAGAAAAATAAGGCATGGAAATTAGTACCAAGACCAAGTGATAAAAATTTCATTGGCACCAAATGGATATTCAAAAAAAAAATTCAGTGAAAATGGGGATGTAACTAGAAATAAAGCTAGACTAGTTTGCAAAGGGTATGCACAGAAAGAAGGAATTGATTATGGATAAACTTTTGCACCCATTGCTAGACTTGAAGGAGTAAGAATTATACTTGCATACATTGCATATAAAGGATTCAAAGTATATAAGATGGATGCTAATTTAACATTTTTAAATGGATTACTGGAAGAAGAGGTATACATTGAACAACCTGAAGGATTTATTGATCCAGATAAGACAAACATGGTATGTAAGTTACACAAAGATTTATATAGACTGAAACAAGCACCGAGAGAATGGTATGAAAGATTAAATTCTTATCTTATAAGTATTGGATTTATTAGAGCAAGTGACAAAATCAATTGTATTTAAAAGGAAGAAATGATGATAAGACCCTTATTGCTGAAATATTTGTTGATGATATTATATTTGGAGGTAATGATAACCTATGCACTTCATTTGCTAATGAAATGAGGAAATAATTTGAAATGTCAATGTTTGGTGACATCAAATTTTTCCTAGGATTGTAAATTTTACAACAGATTGCATGTATCTACATTACTCAAGAAAAATACATCAAGGCAGTACTAAAGACATTCAAAATGAAAGAATCAAAACCAGTCGAAACACCTATGGTAACAGGATGCAAATTGACAAAAGAAGACAAGACACCTGAGTAAATTAGACTTTTTATAGATCTATGATTGGTAAATTGATGTATGTTGTAGACACAAGACCTGACATAGAACACACAGTTGATGTTAGGATAACTGAGAGGGGGGGGTAAATCAGTGGCCTCAAAAATATTCTAATAAATCAACCCAAAAACTTAGTACCACAATATTAAGCCTCTAGTTATCTTCAGTCCTACAAGATGTATGCCTTCAAATAAAATTATCAAATAACTACTGCTCGAAGTTCACTGTTAAACCTGGTTCTTAATGTTTACCGATTAGCAGTCTTTTATTTACCAAAAAATAGTAAATTACTTAGTGTATACCGATCAATCTAGATTAGTTATGTGTAATGCAAAACACTAAAGTAATGACTCATAAAGACATTGACACATGGATTTTTAATGTGGAAACCCTATTAAGGGAAAAACTACTTGGTACCAGTAACCCAAAATTTATGTCTTCTAAAGTGAGCTCAATGAAGAGCCAACCCTGTTAAAGGTTACAAACACACTGTTAGGTGTGACCTTGTTAGAGGACTTAAATAGAATAGTTTGTCACTTGATATCGGGCATCTCTATGATACCTTCTATGACTAAACCCAGTGTAGTTTATCAAATGGTATTGGGCATCTCATGATATCTTCATGACCAAAATTTTTGATACTCCTTGGGATGTATCTCAATATAGAAAGGATTGTTAAGTCCTGCTTGGTTAAGAGACTTTTTGAATCAATGGTTAAACTGAAACAGTAAATGATCTGTTAACACATACAACTTAGACTTGCATAATTTTAGATCTATTGTAAGCTCATAATACCTTTATGATAATTGTATCTTTTCACTACCTTTTCTCCACTTCTTTATGCTTGGTGATGTTGTGCTTCTCTATTGTTTGGTGTCTCTTTAGCTCTTTCCTCAACTTGATTGATCAGGACTGTATGAAGTTGTTCTTCATCATTTTCTCTCTAGCATTCTCTTTCTCTATTCACTCCCCTAATTCATAATGAATTAGATTGTCTCTTTATAGACATGATATCACCATTTCTTACTTCTTGATTTTCTTTTTCTTGGCGTGATCCGCAATCTTAGCCAATATTTATTTAAAGCTTCACTTAAGTTTTATCCCATAGATTTCTCCTTGACAACTGGATAAAACAACTTTAAATATTTTACTTATCTTTGGCTTTAACTTGTCGATGAAAACAAAGTTAACAATCAGTTAAGTCTATATTTAGCTCTACCAGCTAAGTATAATGTTGTTTCTGAACTTCAGCTAATTTGGTGTTTTAACTCTTTGATAGCTTCGGTCAACACTTCAGTTCTCCTCGCACTTCTATGTCAGGGTTGTCTTTCCATCAGGGTTGTCTATCTGTTGGGGTTGTCTATCCGTCAGGTAACACAGTAATTCTGGCCGTCGGTAATGCTTGTGATTCTACTCGTCGATAATGCTTGTCAATTTTCTTGCTCGAGAATCACTGTGACTTTGCTCTTGGGTTTCTCTATCTATTGGGTTCCACTAGCAGTCAGTGTTTGTAGTCACTTAGTGAATTCCAGTCTTTTATGCATTATTGAAAGCTTAAGCTTTATCTCTCTGATTCTATAAAGTCTTTTGGCACTTTGTATATAACCAATCATATTATATCAAGTTGACATCAATGACAATACAATCCATTAACTGATTTAATGTCTTGCATTATCTTTCTTCATTTCAGTGATCAAATTAACATCTTCAAACATTCAATCAGTTATATGTCATCAATCTCTCCCTTTGGAATTGATGGCAACACACTACATTATCACACTATATTATTACTAATACAATATGAAATATAATAGTTTAAGTTCATCAATCTCTCCCTCTATAACTAATACAAATGTCTAGCTCTCGGTAAGCTCATATAGCTTAGATTTGTTTCTTGCAGAGTGTCTTCTTCAATATTCAATCCCTTTGCTAGATATATGTAACAGTTTTTATCTCTATTCTTGATATGTGCTCTGCCTTGACTGTTCCTCTCCTTGATCATCTCTTTTTTCCTTTGACAACAATCTCTCCCTTAGTATGTATTCTCTCCCTTGTGTTACTTCTCTCCATTTGATGGATATTTCATATGTAATCAATCTCTCCCTTTGGATAATGATTAACTCTCCCTTTAAATTCTTAGGAACTTCTCTCCATGGATAATGATATAATCTCTCCCTGATAATGAGATAATCTCTTACTTTGACAACAATACAAAACAATTCTATATCATCTTTCATCCCTTTTTTTTAATAATATTCTCCTTGAATTTCCCTATCCATTAGCAATATAGTGACTCTGGCATTCGATGTAGGTTTGTACCTTGTTGTGTATAGATGTATCTTTGCAGTCCATCTTGGTGCTTACATCAACATGAATGATCTTTTGATTTGTGTGTAGGCTGATGCAGTCTCCTAGTCATCTTACTGACTGATAGACAAGGGTTTGACCCCTAGTCTCTTTCTTAGGTAGTCAAATGTATCTTTCGGTAATGGCTTTGTAAATATATTAGCTAATTGTTCCTTATATTGAACATATTCGAGTATCACTTATTTTTCTTGCACTTGTTCTCTTAAGTAATGATACTTTATAGCAATATGCTTAGTCTTATCATGCATGAATGGATTCTTAGAAATGTTAATTGCACTGGTATTATCACAATAGATAATCATTGGTTCAAGAATCTTCATATTCATACCTTACATCAAGTGTTTGATCCAGGCAATATTAGAGCAATTTGCAGTAGCAGCCACATATTCTGCTTCTATAGTAGACTAAGAGATGCATCCTTGCTTCTTGTTGATCCATGTGACAATTTTGTCACCCATGAATAATGCTCCTCCAGTTGTGCTCTTTCGGTCATCTATGTTTCCAACCCAATCAGCATCTATATAGAATTGAAGCTCAAATTTTTATTCTCTTTTATACCATAATCCATAGTCCTCGGTGTTCTTTAGATATCTCATAATTCTCTTAACAACAGTCATATGTGATTCTATGGGATTAGCAGAGAATCTTGCAACTATTCCAACTGCATATGCTATATCTGGTTTGGTATGAACAACATACATTAGTTTTCCAATCATTGATCTATACAAGGTTTTATTTACCTCATTTTATTTATCTTCTTCTATTAGCTTACATCTGATTGCCATAGGTGTTCCAACTAGTTTGGAATTTTCCATCTTGAATATCTTCAACACTTCCTCGATGTATTTGGACTGAGTGATATATATGCCTGCATCTTGTTGAAGAATCTATAGACCAAGAAAGAATTTGATCTCCCCAAACATAGACATTTCAAATTCCTTTCTCATTTCATTAGAAAAGGATTTACATAACATTTCATTTCCCCCAATATTGATATCATCAACAAATATTTAAGCAATCAAAATATTACCATCGGTATCTTCTTTTAAGTACAAATTTCTATTTTCACTTGTTCTTACAAATTTAATGCTTATGAGATAGGAGTGAATTCTTTCATACCAGGCTCTAGGTGCTTGTTTCAATCCATACAAGGCTTTATGTAGTCTACATACCATGTTTCTCTTGTCTGGACCAATAAACCCTTTTGGTTGTTCAATGTATACCTCTTCTTCTAGTATTCCATTTAGGAATGCAAATTTGACATCCATCTGGTATACCTTGAATCCCTTGAATGCACCATAAGCAAGTAAGATTATAACTCCTAGTATAGCAACGGGTGCAAAGGTTTCACCATAATCAATACCTTCCTCTTGTGCATACCCCTTGCATACTAATCTTTCTTTATTTCTTGTGACTTATCTATTCTCATTCATCTTGTTTTTGAATATCCATTTGGTATCGATGACATTCTTGTCATCTGGTCTCGATACTAGTTTCCATGTACTGTTCTTCTCAATCTTTTCTATTTCTTCATTCATAGCACTAGCCCATTCTCCCTTCTCAATTGTAGTATTAACATATTTAGGCTCAAAATCACAAAGTAAACATCTAGTGTTTAGTGACTTACTTCTTGTTCTCATTACATCCTTCTTGTCACCTATGATCAGATTATGTGGATGATGTCTTCTGACATACTTGGCAAGTTTCAATTCAGCTCTTTGTCCATCATTCTGATCATCATCTTGTCCTTCATTCTGATCTTCATTGCTCAGTACATCATCTTGAGTGTTTTCCTGATTTTTCGTAATTGTAGCCTGATGCTCGGGAGCAATGTTTTATTGCTCGGGAGTGATACACCATTTCTCAGGTAGAGTGTTAGGTTCTTCAGTAGAAACAAACCTGTTGTATTCTTCTGGCTCTTTTCTTCTTTCCTTATCATTCTTCTCTGCAAATTCATCTATTCTCACATTTGCACTTTCAATGATCTTTTTAGAGGACTTGTTAAGACATTTATAAGCCTTTCTTTTTGTGGAATACCCTAGAAAGATACGTTCATCACTTTTGGAGTCAAGCTTTCCATTTATTTCATCTTTCAAAATATAACATTAACTACCAAAGATTTTGAAGTAACTTACATTGGGTGTGTAACCATACCAAAGCTCATAGGGTGTCTTCTTTGTGTCCTTCAATTGTACTCTCTCCAATGTGTAGACAACAGTATTGACATCTTACCTCCATAAATTTTGAGTGATGCTTTTCTCAATCACCAGTGTTCTTTCATAATCAACAATTGATTTGTTTCTCCTTTCAACAATCCCATTTTGTAGTGGTGTTCTTGGTGCAGAAACCTGTCTTTTAATTCCATGATCATTACAATAGTTAGTGAATTCATCTGAAATAAATTCCCCTCCTCTATCTAATATTAAGCATTTCAATTCTTTACCACTTTTTTTTTCTACCATAGCCTTATACCATTTAAACATCTTGAATGCTTCTGATTTATCTTTTAAGAACATAACTGTCATCATTATAGAATAATCATCAACAAAGAGAATGAAATACCTATCTTAATAGTAACTCTTTGTCCTCATAGGTCCACATAAATTAGTATGGACTAATTCTAGAATAGCATTAGATGTATGGGATTTACTCTTGAAACTAGACTTTGTCATCTTACCTTTTTGACAATTCTTGCACATGATATGCTTGGGCTTTGACATACTCGGTAAGTCTCTTACTCTTCTTTTATTTATTATCTTTATCATGTTGTCAAAATTCACATGACATATTCTCTTATGCCACAACCATATGTCTTTGTTTTTAGCCATTAAAAAAGTGGTGTTAATATCATCAAGATAGAAAAGGTAACCTTTTGTCTGTTCACCAGTTCCGATCAACCTTCCTGATTCATTAAAGATCTTTGCCTTTTTATTCTCAAATGCTAATCGGTGACCTATATTATTCAACTATGAAACACTCAATAGATAATAATTCATTCCTTTTACCCAGTAAGCATTTTCACATTTGATCAGGTTATTCAACATTATGGTTCATTTACCTTTAACTACACAAGGTGTGTCATTTCCCATTCTTACTGATCCACCACTATAGTATTCAAAAGTCTCAAAATTTTGTTTATCACCAGTCATGTGGTCAGTGCAACCACTATCTATAATCTAGACATCATTCTTACTAAACTTAGATATGAGTGCAGTCTCTACATACCTTTCTTCTTCTTCATCTAAATCATCTTTCATGGCTACAAATACCATCTCAATGTCTTCTTCAGATTTGGTGTCAGTATTATCAGCTCTCTTCTCAGCCAGGTAACAAGCTTTCTTCCCTTTGTCCTTGTAGTCTCAGGTATCTCTTGTGTCAAATTTTTGGTTTCTTTGGTAATCTCTGTTATCACCTCGATCAAACTTCTTTTCATATGTTCTGTCATTACTTCTGTCATCTTTTATTTTGTTAGGACATCTTGTGGCAAAGTGTCCAACCTCTTTACAATTAAAACATACAAGTGTTAATTTACATTTGTATCTACCTTTTCCTCTCTGAAATCTTCTTTCCATTAGTTCTTCAATCTCATCAATTCCTTGATCCTCATTATCACTTTCACTATCATTTCTCATAGTGTGTCTATGACTTGACTTGTTTTCAAAGAAGATTTGAATGCAGATTCTATAGATGGTAAGACACTGTTATCAAAGTTATTCATCTCAAATGAAATCAGTCTCCCAATCAGACTATCTAGAGTAAGAGTATTGTTTGCAACTTCTCTCATTTCTTGTATAGCAGATACTCTAATAGCATATACAGGCAATAAGATTCTTACGATTTTACTTACCACAGCCTCTTCTTCAAGTACACCTCCAAATCCTCAGATAACATTAACTACCGCTTTGATTCTGTAGCTATACTGAGTGATATTTTCTCCTTCTTTCATCCTTAGGTCATCAAACCTCTCTTTTAGGCTTTCTACCTCGGCTCTTAGTACATTAGCATCTGCTCCATGTACTAGCTTCAATTTGTCCCACATTTTCTCTGCAGAGGTGCAGGTTTTGACATCTTCAAACTCAGCATCGGAGAGTGAGGAAGCAAGTTCTATCATCATGAAATTATGCTCATGTGTTTCTCTCAATTTCTCAAGAGTGTGAGGTCCTGTAGGCAACACATATTTAGTATCTAGGTGTTGAGTAACATCATTACCAATACCTGATAGGTGGTGCAGGAGCACACCTAGGCTAACCTCCATGTTTGTAATCATTTTGGCTTATACTTGACATTAGCCAAGTCAAGTTAGTTAGTTTTTTTCTAGACCTTAGAAGGTCATGTCAATGTGGGCTAGGTGAGTTAGTCATTAGGACTAGGGTCACAATAATAGCCATTGTTAGTAGTTTTTCTTTTACTTAGGCTTAGTTGCTAAATGTTGGATTTGAGTCATGAATGTGTCCTAAACACATAAATGAGGACATAGAGATGCCTTGAGGCCTTTAATGATCTTGGATCCTCAAAATAAAGAGGTTAGAGGTCCTAGAAATGAGGAAAGTGGCATAAAAGGAAAGATGCCAAAAGTTACTAGAATGTTGCTATGACAACATTTGCAATTATTGCAAATGTTGCATGCAACTCGGTTACCTTGGATCCCCCTACAAACTAGGAGTGGGTAATAGACCAACAAGGCCTAGAATGATGGAAGATGACATCTAATGGAGAGAGAGACTCAAATCTTAGGAGTTAGTCATTCATTGTAATAAGTTTGAAAGAGCAATACAGTCTGCAATTCTGTGTTTTTAGAAATCTCGAGCATTTCCTTGTGACAGTAATACTTTATGGATTGAAAGCTTTGAACTAAATATTTTTTTGTGTTCTTAGGATAGTTTGGAGTGTTTTTCATTTAGTAGTCAAGTTTCTTTGTGGTCGTTTAAATTCTTGTATAAATTGTTTTGTGTTTAGAGAGTCTATTGGTCTTGTCTTGACCAGTCAGTCTAGTCATGGCTCCCCCATGAATTCTAACCATGGGAAAGACCTAAGGATAGATGGATATGTTAGGGGAGCTAGTAGTGTACATATTTGTAGAGTTATTAGTCATGGAAGATGGTATAGCTATTTTTAGTGCCAAGCCCTAGGCGAGCATACATTGTCCAGTTAGAGGTTTGGTGATGAAACAATGAGTATAACTTGCAGGGTAATGAAGCACTGTACGGACTAAGTATAGTTCTAGGTAGGGTTTATTCATAGCTTGACATGTTGTGATGGTTGAGTTCATACCAATCACTGAGACCAAGTTTTCAACTAAGTTACAGTCAGTCCTAGAAATTAGGTCTATTAGCCCTATTGGACCTAAATTGTAGGAACCCTATGTACAGAGGAATTCTAAGAATAAAACCTTAAAAATATCTTGTAAAAGGATAAAGGGTATCTGGATATGGTCTTATATTTTCAAGTTCTTTGGGAAAGTTCTAAGAGAAGTGGGAAAAACACACTGTGAAAGGCTATAAGGAATTAAGCCTTCTTGTGACAAAATTGTGAACTTGATTGCAAAGAGTGAAGAGATCCTTCAAAATGGATTCCATTGGGATCAAATGCAATGTCTACATGATGATGGACACCCCTGAAAATGATTCATGAGTGTTAAAGTGGAAATTGGCACTTAGACTCTTCTAAGTGTAGTGGGAAAAGTGAAGATTTGAACTAACAAAAGGTGTTAGTATTTCAAGGTAAATAACATGAGTGGAGAACTCTTGGAGGAGAGTTGGGATTGGACTTAGTTAATGATCTAAGCCAATAAGGACCTAGAGGAGATTAGGTTCCTAGAAGAGACAAGATAAGGTCTCTTAGGTGAAGTGCTAGCAAGCCTTGTAGACTCGCATCATATTGGTATTAGAGCTTGATTAAAGATCAAGCTTGTGGTGGATGTTTTAGCCCACTGAATCAGTTGGAGAGAATACACCATTTGGTTCAGAGAAAGACAAAGCCATGGTGACTAATGCTGAATTAGCCAAAAAGGTGGATGAGCAAGAAGAAGACAACAAGTTGTTAAGAGAAAGGTTGTCTCAAATGGAGCAACTCTTGGGAGAAGTCCAAGACAAAGCTAAGAAGATGAAAGATAAGATAGATCAGAAAGAAGGAGAAGAAGCAAGGCAAAAGGGAGTGGATGTAGAAGAGGAAGTTCCAACCCCTGACCCTGTTAGTGATCAAGAAACCTTCTTAAAGGCATTGAAGGCCTTAAGTGGCAAAGCTTTAGAGGTGTACCACTTTTTAGTGGACAAATGGATCCAGATTCAGTTGTGGATTGGATTGATAGTATAGAGAACCATTTCCAATGTGATGGTATTATAGAGGCCCAAAAAGTGAGTGTGGCCAAGTCAAGTTTGAGAGGATCAGCTCTCACATGGTGGAAGTTTGTTCAAACTAAGAGGGAGAAAGAAGGGAATATTCCTATAATCTCATGGAAGGGAATGGTGACTAAAGTCAAATAGACTTACTTACTTGATGATTATGAGGTTCAGCTGCATAGGAGAATGTTAGGAATAAGGTGTCTCAACCTTGGATAATTCCTATTCTTATTATTTGTTTTTGGAAAATGTATTTCTTGCAAATAATGTTGATGTGTCGGCATCTTGAATTGTGTGTAAGGAGATCA
>MU226878.1:323108-339262 GCA_018584345.1 Thuja plicata | reverse complement strand
AAAACCAATGAAGGTTTGTATGAATGGCTTGTCATGCCATTTGGACTGTCTAATGCCCCCTCCACATTCATGAGGCTCATGAATGAAGTCCTTAAAGACTACATTGGAAAATTTGTAGTAGTATATCTTGATGATATACTAATTTATAGTAGGATAAGGGAGGAGCATCTTCAACACCTTGAGACTATTTTCAAGAAGCTGCAAGAAGAGAAGTTGATGATTAACTTGGATAAATGTGAGTTCATCAAAACAGAGCTAGTGTACCTTAGGTTTGTTATCTCTCATGGAAATCTGAAAATAGACAAGAGTAAAGTGGAAGCCATCATGAATTGGCCTACTCCAAGATCAGTAATAGAGGTAAGAATTTTTCATGGCCTTGCTCAGTATTACAGGAAGTTTATAAGGCAGTTTAGTGCTATTTGTGCCCCCATGTTGGACACATTCAAAGGAGGAATGAAGACAAGGTTTGTATGGAATGAACAAGCCACTAAGATCTTTGAGTTATTAAAAGAAAATATTGCTACCCAACCTATCCTAGTCTTTCCAAGCTTTGAGAAGCTTTTCACCATTGAGTGTGATGCAAGTAACATAGCTATTGGGGTTTTCCTAAGCCAAGAGGGTAGACCAGTAGCATTTCATTCAGAGAAGTTGAGTGAAGCAAAGAAGAAGTATTCTTCTTATTATCTTGAGCTGTATGCATTGGTTCAAGCTTTGAGAAAGTGGAGGCACTATTTGTTGCCCAAGGAGTTCATTGTCTATCCAGACAATCAAGCTTTAAGTTTTCTAAATTCTCAAGAGAAGTTGAGCCACAAGCACATGAAATGGGTGGAATACTTACAAGCTTATACCTTTAATATCAAACACAAGAAAGGTGTCCTCAATAAGGTGGCTGAAGCATTGTCTAGAAGGGCTCTTACCATCTAAGAGATTCAGTTGAAGAGCATGGCAATAGATCACTTCAAGGATCTATATGCTAAAGATGAGGACTTTGCAAACATTTACAAGGTATGTGCTAAATACAAGAACCATTTTCATAGTAAGTATGTTGAATACACTTTGCAAAGTAACCTTTTGTTTAAAGGAAATCCGTTGTGTGTCCCTAGAGGCTCTATTAGAGAGAATATGATTTAAGAAAAGCACAATGGTGCATTGAGTGGTCACTTTGGGATCACTAAGACCCAAGAACCTGTTCAAAGGCTCTACTATTGGCTGAGAATGAACCTTGATGTTAAGAGGTATGTGGAGAATTGCATTGTATGTCAAAGAGCCAAGGGTACTTCCTCAAATGCTGGTCTTTATCAACCACTACCTATTCCCACTAGGTCTTGGGATTGCTTGAGCATGGATTTTGTAGTTGGGTTACCCAAGACAAGGCAAGGCATGGATAGTGTTTATGTAGTTATGGATAGGTTTAGTAACATGTCTCACTTTATGCCATGCAAGACAACTCATGATGCCAGCTAGATAGCCTCTCTCTTCTTCAAAGAGATAGTAAGAATCCATGGGTTACCTAAGAGCATTGTGTCTGATAGAGACACCAAATTTATGAGTCATTTTTGGAAGACTCTTTAGCAAAGATTAGGCACTAATTTGTCCTTTGGGTCTACCTACCATCCCCAAACTGATGGCTAGACCGAAGTGGTAAATAGAAGTGTTGGAAATTTACTAAGGTGCTTGACAAAGGAGTATGGACAGCAATGGGATCAATTGATTGGATAGGCTGAATATGCCTACAATGACACCATCAATAGATCAACAGGGAAGAGCCCCTTTGAAATAGTATATGGATTACATCCTAGAGGAGTCTATGAGTTGAGAGACTTGAAGGATGGAGTGAAGGCAAGTGGATATGCAGATGACTTTGCTTGTGCAATGCAAGAAATACATGATACAGCCCAGAAAACTCTAACAAAGAACACCTTGAAACATAAAGAAAAGATTGATGAGAGTAGAAGAACAATTTAGTTCAATGTAGGTGACTTAGTGATGGTACATATAAAAAAATCAAGAATTCAGAAGGGATTCCCTCACAAGTTCTAGATGAGAAGGATAGGTCCCTGTCCTATCTTGGCTAAGTATGGTGAAAATGCATTCAAAGTTGAGCTCCCGGAAGACAGTGGGCTATCACCTATTTTTAACATTGCAGACTTAGTCCATTACAAAGGACCCCAACAAGATGTGGATCAGAGTCTCCAAGAAGTGATCAAAGATGTGGAAGATCTACAATTACCCTTTGCTACAGTCATAGGAGCTGACAGTATACTAGATACTAGAATCTACAAAAAGACCATAACCAAAGAGTATAAGGAACACTTGATCAAAAGACATGATCAAACCAATGTTGATGCAGTATGGTTCAAATAATTAGAGTTCAAGAAGATGGGAGTTTCTCCAAGCATCCTCAATCCAAGGGTTGATTGATCTTTTTGTTTTGGGGAGGATGGTGTAGGAGCACACCTAGGGTAACCTCCATGTTTGTAATCATTTTGGCTTTTACTTGACATTGGCCAAGTCAAGTTAGTTAGGTTGTTTCTAGACCTTAGAAGGTCATGTCAATGAGTTAGTCATTTTTTCTTTCTTGTGCATCACTGTGACTTTGCTCTTGGGTTTCTCTATCTATTGGGTTCCACTAGCCGTCGGTGTTTGTAGTCACTTAGTGAATGCTATTCTTTTATGCATTACTGAAAGCATAATCTTTATCTCTCTGATTCTCTAAAGTCTTTTGACACTTTGTATATAATCAATCAGATTATATCAAGTTGACATCAATGAAAATACAATCCATTAACTAATTTAATGTCTTGCATTATCTTTCTGCATTTTGGTGATCAACTTAACATCTTCAAACATTCAATCAGTTATATGTCATCAGTTGGAATAGTTGCAAGATTTTCTACTAATCCCAGATAATCACATATGACTATTGTAAAAATAATTTTTAGATATTTGAAGAATATTGAAGATTGTGGACTTTGGTACAAAAGAGAAGGAAAGTTTGAACTGAAAGTTTATACTGACGTTGATCGGGTTGGGAACATTGATGATAGAAAGAGCACTCGTGGTGGATCATTCTTTATTGGAGAAAGATTAGTTACCTAGATAAGCAAGAAGCAAGGATGCAAATCTCAGTTAGCTACAGAAGTAGAGTATGTTGCTGCTGCTGCAAATTGTTTGAACATAGCATGGATAAAACAACTATTGAAAGGAATGAGTGAAGAGATCACTGATCCAGTGACAATTTACTGTGATAATACAAGTGCTATAAATATTTCAAAGAATCTTGTGATGCATGCAAAGACAAAGCACATATCCATCAAATATCACTACTTGAGGGAACAAGTACAAGATAAACAAGTAATACTAGAATATGTACTATCAAAAAAACAACTTGCAGATATATTCACAAAACTGTTACCGAAGGATACATTTGAGTACTTGAGAGGTAGGCTTGGGGATCGTCCCTTGTCTATTGATAACTAAGATGAGTAGGAGGTTGCATAAACCTACATGAAATCAGAATATCAGACATGTTGATGCAAAATCTGAAATGGACTGACACAGATTTATCAGTATAGTGAAAGGTACCTATACTACTGCACTGCACATCAAAGATATTTTATTTAGCTATTGAAGAGCTGTATATTTTTTTATTTTGGCATTGTTGTCAAAGGGAGATAAATTCATGAAATATAAAAGGATAAATGATCAATGAAATATCTATCCATCCAAGGGAGAAAAGAGAAAGGGAGAGACATATCTAATCTACAGCAAGATTCAAGAACATAAAAGTCAAAACTACAGGGAGAGTCTGCATGGTGAGTTTTTAATACTGAAACAGTTTATATATTCAAGCTAAGGAGAGCTACAAAATTGTTGCAGTTATAGAAAAAAAATTTGGTATTTGTTGTATGGCATATTTTTAATTGCATATTTCATATTGTGTTACCATTAATGCCAAAGGGAGAGATTGATGAACTACAACTGATTGAATGTTTGAAGTCATTTGTTGATATTCAATCGAGTTGCAGATGTGATGATAAACATTATTAGTTAATGTGTTGTCATTGATGTCAACTTATTTGAGCATTATTATGGTGGAAAACATTTTTTATGTATTGAAGATGGGGAACAAACAAAGTTTATGTGGTCAAAAATTGATGAGTTATACATACATCAAGAGACAGTGGACATCAAGTAAAACACAGTATATACTGAGCACAATGATAATCAAGCAAGATATCACTGACACAATAAGGTATTGACTAATAAATTAATTAAAATCGAGGCCAACTAGAATGTTGAGCTGGCAATTGATGATTTTGAGGTAAAAGATAAAGTTTTTTATTTTGATCAAATGAATATGAGAATTCAATGAAGATCGGACGACAAAGATTAAAACGTATTTTTAACACAACTATCGAGGAAGGATCAAACAGGAAAATTAACGATGGAGATTAAGCGGAAAAATCTGAAGGATGAAAATTAAATGAGACATGATGTCTATATAAGAGACAAGAGATTCATTATGAATATATATGTGAGCACAGATGCTAAAGTGCACATGTAAAGTTTACGCATGAATGATCAAACTAGTTAAAGACAGAACTGAGCATTTTCTACAGACATCACTGAGGAAACACAGGAAAGAGCATTACTGAGCAGAACTGAGTATGGTGAATCAAATGAACTGAAGTGAACAAATTGATCAGAGGTACTATGTACTTATTATAGATCTGAATATCTGCAAAACAAAGTTGTATTTGAATCAGATCATTATTGTATCAATTTAACCATTGTTATAGATCAGTGAAAGTCTTTATTATAACCTTCATGGAACGTTGAGTGTTTTCTTGTTGACCCCATAGTGAATGCATGGTCAAGAGAGAACTGTTATTTTTAAATCCTCTAATCAGGTCACATTTAATATTGTGCATTGTAACCTTTAACAGGTTTGGCTCTTCACCGAGCTCACTTTAGAAGAGTGAAAATATTTTGGGTTACCGGTCCCAGGTGGTTTTTCCCTTAGCAAGGTTTCCACGTTAAAATTCTATGTGCCAATGTGTATGAATGATTGTGGATTGTTATTTTACTTTACACTTTATTTTATTGACCTAGATAGGTAATCAAAGTATTAATTTACTGATATTCGGTAAATACTATTGATTAAAGTTTGAGATATAGAATACATTTCACCGAGCGGATTTATATGATTGAATTTATTTTGATATACATCTGGATGAATTTGGGTATGTAGGATAATTGTTAAGGAAACTGAGTCTAACTGATTCACCTCCCCTCTCATTTATTCTAATAAACCGTAAGAAAAACCTACTTCTTCTCGTGAATCTTATTCTAACTGATTCACCTCCCCTCTCAGTTATTGCTAATGAATTTTCCACCTGCCTCTTACTTGAAAATTTTCCAAACCAATATTCTTGTGAAAGGTTTTTCACATTTTGAGAGAAAATTGATTTATCCTTTTTTTGTTGCAATTATTTTCTTACCAATAAATATGTGAAATCATTTCACACTTAAGTGAAAAAAATATCCTTTACAAATCCGTCACCTAGGTGAAAAGAAAATATTATGTTGAAGTCTACACATTATCACTTTACTTTTCACATTAACATCTTGTCTTTACCTTTTACATTATCCTCTTTGTTGTTAAACTACACATGCACATTTATTTGTCAATTTATCTTATCAATTCTTTCTATAACAATCTTTTCACATTGGGTGAAACTATTAATGCAATTTATTTCATCTATGAAATTATTTTCACCTAAATGAAAATAAATCATTTAATTGCATTGCGACTATACCTGTGAAAATGTTCACTTCTATTTTCCCTCTTTCACTCTTCATTGTGCCCTCTTGAGGAAATACTTCCCAGTAATTTATCTTATGTTCTAATACTTATGTGAAAATATCTAAATATTACTAATGCCAAATATTTTTTTACATATTTGAGCATAAGAACTCTACTTCACAATGTCCCTTGTCATCGCTTATAAATACAAAACCTTGAACCCACCCGATAGCTATGATAGGAGCACTAAGATTTGCAAAGATTTACCTCCATTTGATGTCTAAATTTAATAATTCTTAGTTATTGACAATTCATTATAAATGCTTCTATAAATTCCAAGGCTCAACTTACCACTTGATATTATATCATTTCCTAAGAAACTTTGTGAGAATCTTAGAAATGAACAAGTCATTTCATTTCTCTAACTCTAAATCCCATGTTATTTACTCCTGCTAAATGAGCTTCTTAGTTTTGGCCTACACTATTAACATAACCATGACCTTTTATACGAAGCTCACACACATATTTTCACACCTATTACAACAAATAGAACATTTCAGTACTAAAACATTAATGCTCAACCCCTTCCTTATTGGAAAAAGCACACATCATTTTGTTCAACGCAACATTCCAAGTGGCAACATGGTAAGTGATTTACTCGCATATACACAGACCTATAGATAATCACCATTGATATCATCCACATCGACTACCTACCTTCTTCCTTCCTTCAATTTGCAGCTTACAATAATTAACAAGAGGCTTCAACCAATTATTAATACCCAAAAAACTCATCATAGCTCCAAAGAGGTGTAGAAATATTGCACAAAAGGCTTTAAACTACATCTATGATTGTGTTGCACACACTTGTAGTGTGTGATGTGTCTACCAAAACTAATAATGAACGCTCCAAAGAGAATATCATCGCTGCAAGATTCTTCAATGGAAAAGCACCCTCAACCACCACTTAAAAGATGCACACAAATAAGGATTACACTTATTGTGCAGACAAATAGATGAGGAATGAGCACAACATTAGCATCTCTCGGCTCTTTCGGGGTCACCATGCATCTGTTAGTAGATATAGGGTTTATGTTTTACACGTAGGGGGAGAAAATAGTGGACATTTGGAAAATGGACCCACAAGGCATTTCCAATATTTTAATATTTTAAACAATTCAATTTGCATCCGCACACCAGCAAGCATATTTAGAATACTAAAAAATTATTTGCAGAAGAGCGGGTAATAGATACATAAACATGCCCCACATTGATCTTGCTCTTGAAATAGGAAGAAGAAGCTTGAATCATTTTACAATATAACACTAAATTCTTCACCACACCATCTTCAACATATTCCTTCTCTTACCATCGGGGTAACATATAATTGACACTTGCCACATGAAATTAATCACAAGCATTGGAATAATATTTAAAATGCAGGAAAGAGGTGACCTTCTAGACCAGGGGACCCAGTCTGTCAAGCATAAGAAACTTCAAGGTGTGAACGTTTATTTTTATATTTGTTTTTTTTGTTGTCTTTTCTTTCTGTCTCTCCTGATCCTTCAGTCAATGAAAATACAAATAATGGAAATACAAACAATGGGAAAACAAACCATTTCATTGGTAAATAATGGTCAAGAAATTCTGGTGTACTTTGAAACTAATCATTTGGGACAAGTAAAAATTGCCTCACTTGGCAAGACAGGAAAATATATCTGGGTCAACGTCAAACAGTTTAAATGCATTTTAAAATGTAGACTCACCCGTATGAAATGGTCATATGAGAAAAAACATGGTCAGAGGTGTAACCACCCTAATTTGGTCTGCTCTGATCATAGACCCTATTTTCCCTAAGTGTGATCATACCCCTAACTATGTCATGACAATTCTTAAATTAATTGACATAATTCATTTTAATCAAATTTAATCTCCTAAGTGATCTTATCACTAAATTACATTAATTGTCTTAGCCAATTAAATCAAATCAGATCAATTAAATTAAAAACAATCAAATACATGGCTAAAGTAATTAATTAAAAGGAATTAAATAAATCCTAATTACAACTCCTTATTTACAAAAGGGAAAGTCAACTCCCTAGCCATTGAGAGTTAAATCACTTGGATCACCTCAAATGGATCACCAAAGATTCAATATCCACCTCTTTTCAAATTTCAATCCTAACCTCTCATTCCTCAAATTCTTGTATAAATAGAATGAATTTTGAGCTCAATGGGCCCCTAATCTTACAAGTTGGAAAACATCCTTATGTTGCCCCTAATCTTAGAATTCATTTGCAAACTTATGTTGCTCATATTCTTAGAGATTTCTATTACATTTTAGCTCAACTTTCTTATAAATTGTCATAATCTTTCATTTGGAGCTTTAAATTGAACTTTTCTTGAGCATTTTAGTTTAAATCATTTAAATCTTCCATTCTAAGCATGAATGTGTCACTGATTAATGCATAATCTGAGGGCAAATTATAGCATTCTTCAAACTCTTCTTAGATAGGGAGCAATATGTCAAATTTAGTGATATTTGTGTGCTTTTTCCTTGATTTACATGTTTATTTCACTAATGCAATGACATATTGAAGTGTTGTTTTGTAGCTAGCAGATCAACAAAATACACACACATTTTTGGCGCCCACCATGGGGAAAATCCTTAGATTTTACCTCATCTTCTGATCATTTTTTACTGATTTTGGTTCTCAATTTCTAGGTCCAGAGTTGCCTTTTATTGATCCAGGCTCGCACTCTGGAAATCAGATCGCATCCTGGGTTTTTAAACTCTCATTTGGTGATTTCTACATCACATCGGGTAAAGGATCATATCTGGTAAGATTCTGTATCGCCTTTTGTGCAAAGCATCGCATTCAGGAAAGGGCTTCACATACAAGATATCTAGGCTCGCATCTAGGAAAGGCTATCGCATCTGGTTATTTGATTTGAAAATTGAAATGTCTAACCACTAATATTGTGATCTTGTCCATTTCTGTCCTTTAAAGAGCCTAACTATTGGTTGCACGTTGCTGTCAAAGCCTTTTTCTCAAAAAGGTGGAAAGTAACTACTAACTTGTGGTTTTGTAGGTTGTAGGATTGTCCAATTTGATTTCATTTATTCAAAGCTTCACAACTAATTACATTTTCCAATCACTTAAAAAATTGACCAGAGGATTATGCTCTTTTCCTTTAAGGAAAATAAGAAACTCAAAAGTCAATTTAGGATTTGAGAAGAATTTGAGGAAAATTGAACAAAATAAATTCGCATTATATAATTCTTTTTGGGTTAGTAATTGAACAATCAAAGCATTAAATCTTGTGGTTAAATGAACAAGCACATTGTATAATTCTTTTTGGAAAAGTAATTGAACAAAGAAAAGCATTAAATCATGTGGAAAAATTGAACAAAGCAAATTCATTGTCTAAAATTTGGGAAAAGTAAATGAACAAGAAAATCACCTAATTTGGGGAAATTGAACAACACAAATTTGCTTTTCAAATTCTTTGTGATTTCTTAAAATAGGAACTTAAAGTCGAACTTAAGCTTACTACTTAGTCTCGCTAGAGGATTTGCTCTTCTTTCCAAGTAGAGGAATCAAAGACTCGCAATGAGAGATAGAGGTTTTAGTGAATTTTTATGAGGAAATGAACATGTTTGGTGTGTTTGTGGGAGAAAATGGCATAGAATAGGAGAGTATGCTCTTCTTCTTTTGAAGAATCAGAAATCTAGACTCCTAAGCTTGCCAAACCTTTTCAGTGCTTTCAAAAATATTAGAGGGTCTTCTGGTTGAGGAAAAAAACTCCCGGGACGACCCAAGTGAGGACAAGTTTACACCAACCCTTCCAATTCATTATAATCAATATGCTTCCTTGTAGGCCAAATCCTTGAAAGACATAATCGGTTTTCTTCCTAGAATTTTGACATCATTCATTTAACATGCTTGAGTGTGTGTAGAGCAGAGCTACTTGAATATTTCTTGCGAGACTACACACATTTGAGTACTCATAGGGCTATACGCCTCAATTTTTCTTTATGCAATTCTATGGGAGATGGTTGCGAATGGATGCCCCAACATAATAAACACTTGTAGTCAAACAAACCCGATTTATCTCTGAAAGGGTGATAATCTTTGTGCAAGGAAAATAGTAATTACCCCAAGATACTTGTCATTTCGTGCTCTCACTTGCATTTGGAGTCAGCTAATACGACATCATGAATGGAGCCATTGTGTGCTTAGTGATGACCATATTCTAATTAGCATGTGAGTGTGTACCTGAGTCTATGAGCAAATATTTTTATTCTATGCTTAGAAACTAGGGAATAGGGAATGTTTTTTTATCACCCTTAACAAAATAACATTGCTTGACGTGTCCAAAAGACTCATTAAAAAGATAACTCCAAAAACAAGCAGTAATTTTCATTCCCTCACATACATGTTGTTTAAAAATCATTGGAAAAGTCTCAGAAAACCTCTACTGTCAGACAAATTTCAAGTATTTCAAGACAAATCTAACAAAAACATCAAAACCATCAGAGGTTTTTTTTTTATCTATCTTAGCTCGCATCTGGTTGCACTAGCTTGCATCTAGGATATTACATCATTTCTGGTCATTCCTGGCTCACTTTTAGTGAACTTGCTCGCATCTAGGGAATCAAAGCTCGCATCTGGCATATCAAACCTTGCATTTAGGGAGTCGTATCTAGGATAGTGGGCCCTTACACAAATGTTTCTAAAAGAAATTTAGTACTTTTGGATACCCTTTTGGGTCTTCAGTTTGGTCCTATTGCTCTTGCTGGTCCACCTATTTCTATTTCACAGCTTTCTTAGGAGTCTACCTTGCATGTCCTTTTGGACTCTGATAATTGGTCTCAAAATGTGTGGTCTTCTCATTTACAAAAAATTCTTGATTCTCAGCTCACTATCAAGGCATTCTAACCCTCTGACGCTGAAGTAATTCACTTTCACCAAACACAAACAAACTTCTACTTGGAAACACTTACTTGGACAATTTGAGACTCTATTTTGACACTATTGGAAAACTTTGACAAAGTTGAGATCCAGCTTTCATGGTTAACACAAGACGCAACAACTATCTTGCTGATGAATCAGAAGTAACTCCTATATTACTACAATATCATCAAGGAGAGACATCTCATAATCCCCTATTCAATCAAGACTCACCCACAATGGGCGCTCCTCATCAAGAATAGAGTAGAGCTTTTGAGGAACATAACAATGAACAAAACCAAAAACATCAAGACAGCAATAGAAAATAATAAATACATATCAACCATCCTTTTTTTTACTTGGATAGTGATGGAGATGTACCCGAGGAAGAGTACAACAAGCTTAGAAAAAGTAGAAAATTCCAAAGGACATTGGAAAGAATCATTGGTGAAGACAAGGAGAAGTACTTCCTACACCGAGCATCTCTTGGAGCCAAACTCCCTAAATATTATGATGTTGAAAGACTAAAAGAGAAAGAGATACCAACACCTATTTCTCTTCTCACCAAACAATTGACCTTGATGCAAGCTGAACTTGAAACACTCAAACAAGAAAAGGTCAAACCAACAAAAAAATACTCTTTGGACCACATATGTCCATTTCCTTTTGACAAGAGTATGAACATGGTTCCATTTCCTCCCAACATGGCAAGGCCAAAATATGACAAGTACATGGGAGAAACTGATCCACATGACAATGTGAGAGAATTTTGTGCTCTAAGTATTGAGTACATGCATGAACCTACATACCTAATGAGGCTATTTCTGATAAGTTTAGGTGGAAATGCTATGGAGTGGTTCTCCAAACTCACACCAAGTGTGAAGTCTTCTGAGGAGTTAATCTAGCATTTTGTCCAACATTACTCCTATAATATACAACATAAAGTAACCATGATGGACCTATGTAACACAAAGCAATGAACTGATGAATCCTTTACACACTTTTTACAAAGGTGGAGGAAAATATTTGCTAGGTACTCAAGAGAAATACCTGAATCAGAAAAGATGGAAATCTTTATTAACAACTTGGTACCCGAAATGAACTATGCATTGAAAACCAAGATTCACTAAGCTTTGATAGGATGATCAAAAATGTCATCTATGCTGAAGATGTCATGATTAAGAAAGGAGAAATCACACTCCAAAGTGATAAAAAATCTACCAACTACAACAAAAAGCCTAAATGGTGGAAACAAAACAAGAATGTTGTTAATGATGGAGTGGTAGATGCATCTAATGCTAATCCTAAATTAGTAGTGTTCAATCTAGTGAACAGCTTACAAGCGAACAAAGAAGCCAAGGTAACAACCGTAATACCAAGAGAAAACAATGAGAATAAGAAGAGAAAACCATGGACCAGACCTCAAAGAACATTTAATCCATTGGGGGAACCACTTGAGATAGTTTTGAAGACACTCTTGGATAATAAAGTCCTCACAATTCCCAATTCAAAACCATGGGAACCAGAAGTTAAACCAATATGGTGGGATGACAATTCTTATTGTTACTTTCATAAAAAATAAGGGACATAAGACTAATAGTTGTGTTAAGCTTAAACATGTAATACAAGACCTTATTGAAGGAGGCAAAATCAAAGTGGAAGGACATACCACTAACGAAGATCATACAACATTTAACAAACCATTCCCTAACTACAAAAAATGGGAAGCTTCTAAAGGAAAAGGAAACTAAGTAAATTAAACCTACTCCAATAATGACAATGTGATCAACATGTTGGACATTAAATGTGAATCAATCAATGTGATCACTATTAAAGGTGCTAAAGACACATCAATACAATCAAACGCAGTGACTCAAAGTCAAGCACAAGTCACAATCAAAGGAGCACAATCCTCATCCAAACAAGTGACATCTTCCAAAACACCTGTTGTCACTATTCCCAAACCAACAACAGTAAGACAAACAGTTACAATCCCATCTGAAAACTATAACTTGGTAGATCAACTACAAAGAACCTCAGCCCAAATTTCAATATTTGAGCTACTAAAGATCTCCTCAGTGCATAGGAAAGTTCTTGAACAAGCCCTACATTCTAAAAATATTCCAAAATACATTGATGTAGAAAAATTTTAGGCAATGTTTAATCATATCTCAGCTCCACATTACCTATCTTTTTCAGAAGAAGATGACAAGTCATTAAATCATCTGCATAACCAACCCCTACACATTGAAGTCTTGATTCACAAATCACGTGTCAGATGTGTATTGATAGATGGAGGTGCAGGGTTGAACATATGCACTCTCAATCTAATAAAGAAGTTGGGACTTTCAGAACAAACCATTGACTCAATGAGTAAGATAACTATCAAAGCTTATGATGAAGAAGAAAGGTCATCCAAAGGACTCATTGTTCTATCAATCAGAATAGGACCAATTGAAAGAAATGTGATCTATCAAGTTCTTGATCTACCATTGGCCTATAACATTTTACTAGGGAGACCTTGGATATATGAAATACAAGCAGTACCATCTACTTACCACCAATGCATCAAATTCCCACATAATGGGGTGGAAGTAACAATTCCCACAGATGCAAGATATAATTGCAACAATGTAAAAAAAAATAGTATGGTTCCTCATAATAAGGAAGTCCCAAAAGAATCTGTACTTGAAACGTCTAAAGACATGGTGATGAGAAGTTTTGGAAAGACACTAAAACTTGAAGAAACCAATATGGGAGAATACAAGCTAGAGATGACCACATTGTTAACAGAACTTCTTGTGTCTCCAAGGTCTTATGGGAAACCTTCCTCATCTTTCACACCTACAACATCAAAATAACAAAACATTCATAAAGAAACTAGTATGGTTAGAGCCTCTACTTCTCAAGAGGATGAAAAAGAAGATAAAGAATTCTTGGCTTGGCTCTACAAAGGAGAACCAAAAGAAAATGAGGTAAAACATGTAGAGATATCCCCAGAAAATTATGGTAAAGGATATGACCTCAAACAAATTGGATATAAAGGGAAGGGACCTTTAGGAGATAAAGGAAAAGGACTTGTTGAACCTATACACATGGAATTTAGAAACACCAAAGACAAAACAAGATTAGGTTTCAATAGCAATTCTGAAAACCCTACTTCAAGAGATGGTCCAATCTTTGATGAAAGAAGTGATGAAGAAGAAGAAGAAACAACACTAGAACCATGGACCTATGAGAGATTATTGCATATTGGTACAAAGTATCCCAAATATCAAGGAGAAATATATGTACCTACTTTTGTAGCACAAAAAGAGACTCATGTTCCTTTATTACCACAAGCTATTGTCCAAGAAGTAGAGGAAACAACAAATTACTCTCCAGAAGTCTAACTAATAGAAGAAACTCATGAATAAATACCCCAACAACAAGATTTACATCCTAACTAGGGGCAGTTGGTCAAAATTTCACATTTCCTAGATTTACCTCACTTTGATCTACAAGTGGCTAATAGGGTACATCAGGTAACTATTGTTGAGTTTCTAAATAGATATGATTATGAAATAATAGAC
This sequence comes from Thuja plicata, assembly GCA_018584345.1. NCBI lineage: Eukaryota > Viridiplantae > Streptophyta > Pinopsida > Cupressales > Cupressaceae > Thuja > Thuja plicata. Next base: position 324,926 of record MU226878.1, on the reverse strand, counting down.
TCAAATGATTATGAATGGGATAACCTGTCTGATGCTACTATGGACATTGAGGTAAATGTAATTCACAAATTTGCATCTCTATTAGAGAGAGGAGAGAGTTCTAACACCTCCCCTAACACTGTTGTTGTTCTAGAATTAGATGAGATACCATTACCTAGGATTTTTGATTGAGATACTGGTGTTTTACTAGGTCTAGAGGACATTCTAAGGATACAAGCTATGAGTTCCATTTGATGAGAGAAGAAGAAGAAATCTAAATTGATGAGTCACTAGAGTTAGGTCTGCATATTACTAACAATGACCCTATTAATGATGTTTTGACTCTTGATGATCTAAATGTTGTAGAAATTGACTTAACAAAACATGTCTTGTCAGTTAATAGTTTTGACGTTGACACGATGTTGTCCTTACCAAGATCTAAATCATTATCCTTGATAAACCCTGACTTAATCAATTAGACTAATTCAGATCCTACTCCTATCATGAACTTTTCCAATGACTACACTTTGGCATGTTACCTAAATGCTTTTGAACCTTATCCTTCTTCCACCAATGTAAGGAGAGTGAACATGAAAGAGGAGGATATCAAGTTTATTAGTCACAAATTGAAAAATAAAAAGAAGAAAAGAACTGATGGTGAAAATCATGTTATGGCAGTATCAGATTCTAAAAAAGTAAAAATAAAAGATGTATTTGATGGTGAAAACCTCTCAGAGGCACCAAAAGATGAGATTCTTGATATTCTCCCTGAGCACTTTCAAGAAAGATCTTGAGTTTTGAGAGAACCGACACAACTAGTTAACTTGGGAATAGTTGAAGCTCATCAATTTGTTCACTTAGCACAGTCCTTATCAGAAGAGGAAAAGATACAATTCACTGAGTTCCTGAAAGAGAAAAAGATCAAATTTGCATGTTCTTACACTGATATGCCTGGACTTGACCTGAATTAATAATGCATCATTTATCTATATCTCCTAGGATCAAACCCTTGAATGAAAAATTAAGAAAGATGCATCCTCATGTTGCATTACTGGTGAAAGCAGAGCTAGAAAAAATATTGAAAGCTGGATTCATAAGGGTCATCGCTTACATAGGATGGATTTCTAATGTGGTACCAGTATCTAAAATTGATAAATCTATCAGGATTTGCATAGACTTTAGAGACTTAAACAAAGCATGTCCTAAAGATGATTTTCCACTGCTAAACATTGATATGATTATAGATCTAACAACATGTTATTAGATGTATTCTCTCATGGATGGATTCTCAGGCTATAACCAGATTAAGATTGCTCCTAAGGACCAAGAGAAGACAACATTCACATGCGCATGGGGGACATTTTGCTAGAATGTCATGCCATTTGGATTAAAGAATGCTGGCACTATATACCAAAGAGATATGGAAACCATCTTCCATGATATGATACACAAAAACATGGAGGATTGTGTGGATGATACTGTAGACACCTAAATTTGACCAGGTGTATCTTAAGCATTCAAAATTGTAAATCTCAGCCAAATGCCTCAAATCTCATCTCAATGCATTAAAATGGATCAAATCAAATGGACATTTATCAAAGAAAGTGGAAAAAAATCAAATTAAATCAAAGCATTAAATAATCATGAAATCAAATAATTAAATTCAAGCCTAAAAGGGATAAATTAAAATTATGCAATTGATTTTAATCAAGTAATTATATAGTTTAAATCAAAAAGATCAAATCCAACCCATTCACCCTTACATGGCTAAATTAATTAAATGATTGAATTATATAATTCCTAATTTCTTTGAGGACAACCAACCAATTTTCCCTCCAT
>MU226878.1:262598-299385 GCA_018584345.1 Thuja plicata | reverse complement strand
ATTTGGAGAGAATTTGAGAGCTTTTGATAATATTTCAGCATTTGCATAGCATTTAGAATATCATGTTTAGAAGCATTTGTTGGTTTTATAGCATATCTTGGAGCATTTTGAGCTAGATTAGAGCATTTTTTTATCATTTTATTCTCATTCTAGGATTGTCCTTAAGAGAGATTAAGATTGAGAGCTCTCTTAACAAAGATTAGATAGAGAACCATGAGATGTCATGTGTTTTAACTTCAATTCTTAGATTAAATAGCATTTTCTTTCCATAGAGTTATTGTTACTAATCATAATTTCATGAAGGTGTTAATCTTACACACACAGATACCTTAGCCAAGTCAAAAATGAAGACTACTCATATTGAAGACCTAAGAAAGATACTAGATCTCATGGAACAATTTCAACTTGGACTTAATCCAAAGAAATGTGCCTTTAGATTCCAATCAAGGAAGCTCCTAGGGTTTGTTGTATCAGCAAAAGGAATTGAGGTGGACCCCAAAAAAGTAAAAGCTATACTAGAAATGTCACCTCCACGCAATATTAGTCAAATGAGGACACTGCAAGGAAGACTCCAATCCATTAGGAGATTTATGTCACAACTAGTAGATAGAGAACAACCTTTTACTAAACTATTGCATAAAGGTGTTACCTTCAAATGGGACGAACATTGTGAAAACAACTTCAAAGAATTAAAGGATTACTTGGCTACTCCTCCCATTCTCATGACACCTATTCATATAAAGCCATTACTCCTATATATATCAGCTATGGCTACATTGTTGGGAGTATTTCTCGCACAAGAAGATGAAAATAAAAAGGAAAGAACAATCTACTATATTAGCAGGACTTTGGTGTCTTATGAACTCAATTATAGTATAGTTGAAAAATCTTGCTTAGCAGTTGTCTTTGCATCATAGAAATTGAGACATTATATGATTTCACATACAGTAAAGCTTATTGCAAAGATAGATCCTCTCAAATATCTCTTAAGAAAAACAACATTAACAGGAAGACTAGCAAAGTGGGTCCTGATTCTAAGAAAATTTGATATTGATTATGTGGATAGAAGGGCTATTAAAGGACAAGTCCTTGTAGATCAATTAGCTGATTCACCCTTGCAAGATGACGCACCTTTGATAATTGAATTTCTTGATGAAACAGTCATGCATTTAACTAAACATCCATGGAAGATGTGTTTTGATGGCTCTTTCACGCAACAAGGATTTGGAGTAGGAGTTCTATTCATCACTCCTCAAGGCTACAAGATACCCAAAGCATACAAACTGATGTTTCCATGCACAAATAAATTTTTTGAATATGAAGCATTGGTGAATGGTCTTAAGCTGGCTATGGAATGGAAGATCATATAGTTACATGTGTATGGTGACTCCCAACTCATTATTAACCAAGTAAATGGAGATTATCATACTAGAGATGATAAATTAACTGGTTGAAGACTTGAAAAAATAAACTGGTTGAAGACCAGCAAATACCAAGAATGGAAAATAAACCTGTAGATGCTATGTCTACACTGGCATCCATGTTACACCTGGAAGAACATAAATTCTTCTATGAATTCTTGGTGGAAGAATTATCCTATCCAACATTTGATACACCTGAGTACCAAATAATTTGTGCTTTAAACGCCCAAGACCAATCCCAGTACGCCAAAATCATTACCTATCTATATAGTTAGAAAATGGAAGAACTTCCATTATATACTCATTTAGCCTTCTGAGTAAGTGTTTTGGGGTCATGTCAAGCACCTTGAATGGGTCTCTCACTTGGATTTGGCTTTTTCCCCCTGTTCTGCCCCATTTTCCACTTTTTCCAACCTATTTTTGACACTCCAAACTACAAACTGAGACTTTGACCTCAGGGTCAAAGTCGACCTTTTTATGTCAAGGTCGACCTTGACCATGACCTAGATCAAGGTCAACCTCAACCTTGAACTAGGTCAGAATTGACCTTTTTCTAACCTACGGTCCAAATTTTATATTTCCAGGGTTTCCAGATGTTGAGCTTTGGAAAGAGTTAATTCCCGCTTCCGGGTCGGTTATTTCATTCTTCGGAGCAACAAATCTTAAATTATATTTGTAGACGTCCAAAAATATTAATATTATTATTAATATTAAATTCCCTTTTTCCTCTAACTATTTAATTTAATCAATTAAATAGTTTCATAGTTGGTATTTATCAACGATCAAATACTATTGTAATGTATTTTATTTAAATACTTTTGCCTCACAAAATCCCCTTTTTAATAAATTTATATTTATTAAAATTCCTCCATATCCCTAATTATTCTAAACTATGATTTATTCAAATCTAATTTGAATTATAATATAAACCCTAGCTAGAAACCTATTAATCCAATCTAGAAGCCTACCCTAAGCCTACCCTATTCCTACTGTACTCCCATCACCTCATTTCTTAAACATACTTCTCTACCTAATCACCCTCTTATCATACTTAAAGAGGTGATTCCTAACCCTCTTAAGGATAATTAAATGCTCACCCACATGTGAGAATTCTCTCCAAAATGGTCACCCATTCCTCTTTAAGGCTATTTACTCCTTTGTCCCCCACTTAGAATTCTTGAGCCACTCAATATTTATTTCTATATTTGACTTCAAATTAGCCATCCCTTCAAGCCTATGTGTCCCTTATGTGGCTCTTATGTGGATGCCACATAGATGCCACAACATTCAACCCCTCCTCTTCTATCCCAAAAATCTATAAATAGAGGCCTTCTCCTCTTGCATTTTCATCTCTCATTTTTCTATTGTTATTATGCTAGAAATGTGCTAGGATTTCCATTGATAGTTGCATTGCATTTTAGCTTAAATCACATAGATATTACATGCTAGTTTTCTTTGGCTAAAATAAATCATAGTTTCCTTCTTTCTTTGCATTTCAATATCATAGTAGCTTAATCATTTAAGGAGATTTGAGACTAGTTGCTCCATACTAGTTCTTGAATTCTTCTCTCATCATCCAGTGTTGCATTTTGAATCAATCATAATCATTCTACTTGGGGAAGTCTTGATATTATGTTTGAGAGAGAACATTCACACCTCCATAAGAGAGAAAACCAAACAAGCCTCTTGGATGCAACTTGTTTTAGCTTTATCCGATGATATGAGGATACCTTTTATGTTTCATGTCTACTTTTAATCTCATTTGAAATTTGGATGCTAACTCTCTAATGATTTCTTGTTTGTGATTGATTACAGGCTGACATTTTCCTCATACTACATTTTGGCATGCCTGATGGGACCCACATCCCTTAACTCCTAATTTTTTTGTCTTCTTTTAATTTTTTCAAACACGTGGATCAGAGTCTGTGATTTATGCAGAGGCATCTGCGCAAATGCTGGTTTTCTCTGAACTATCGTTCGACATCTGCACTAAACCAGCATTTGCGACCTACATCAGTGTCTCTACCTAGCACTATTTATTGAGACTTTCCAAATATATTTTTTCATTTTTTCAAAAATTATTGTCTTTCCCACTTCTTTTGGGTATTTGAGCATTCTATTTTTTTAGCAGAGATCAATTTTACAAGCAGTTATAATGTCCAAATATTAAGGGAATGAGATCTTGATAAATTATTTAAAAAATACTAGTTTTTAAATGTTTGGATAATCTCAAAATGGCTAAGTCTGATGAATTTGAAGACTAATAAAGAAGGAAAAGTAACTTTTTTTCTATTTTGCTATGTTTTTTTGAGCTTTGCAGATACAACAGCGGGTTCCTGTTTCAATGTCTGCGCAAATGATAGTTTATAAAAATCATTGATCGGCATCTGCTTTTCATGAATTGGTGTCTCCGACTGGTGTAATAGTTTTCTAACTTTCTATGTTTTTTGGTTTATTTTCCTGCATTCTTTCATTTTTTAGCTAAAACACAGAACCAACATTCGCGCCCAGAATCGGCGTTTGTGCTCTGACAGGCTTTTTTTTATCATTTTGATAACAAATTTTGAAGTGGTTTATGATAACTCTTGTCAAAGATTAAAATTTCAAAACTACTAACCAGTTGTGTTGCAGCACCGCTTGCCAAAGACATAAACTCGAAAGATTACTCACTATTTGTCTTGTAGGTTGCCTCAATTTCAATCAACTAAACAACTGTGTTTGTTAGCATTTTCTAGGAACATAGAATAATTAGATAGATCTTTTTGTCTAATCCAAAGTGAGTGTTAGGGTATTATGCTCTCTTCCCTTTTGGGAAGATCAAAAACCTAGACGCATTTTCTTTGTGTTAAAAAATTAAATCTTTGGTAATAAACTAAGCATTTCTTGCATGTCTATGGAGAAAATGATACAGGATAGAAGAGTATGCTATTTTCCCCTTGTGGGAAAATCATAAATCCAAACCCCTTTTTATCACCAATCCAATTTTCTTTCCAAGTTAATCCTTTAGATGGTCCTATCGGTTGAGGAAAAAATCTCTCGAGAATGACCCACATGAGAGTGAGGTGTAATCCACACCACTCTAACTCACGTTAATCAAATTTACTCTTTCGGGTTAAAGCCTTGGGATTCGATTGGCATTTGAGCTTACACTCAGCTCTCATCTAACTTAAGTGTGGCCTTGCAGTCTCAATCACGTTTACGTGACCACTTTTTTCAAGATGCTCTATGGGGCTATACGCCTATATCGTGCTTGCGCAGACATAGAGAATACGATCAGACGAAGACACTTAGTAAGCACTCTAAGAATAGAATCTACCTGATTCACCTCCGAACGGTGATTTATTATAGTGCAAGGAGAGGGAAGAATCTCCCCCCAAGATCCCTATCATATGTGTCCCAAGGTAATTTGTTGCCAAAGAGATCTTTGTAGCATGGAAACAATACCTGGAAAAAGGCAAAAACATGGGCACCCTTTCAGGGGTGACATTGTTGTGTGAGCTGAAGGACTACCAAGCAATGGGCCTATAATATTTCATGCAAAGCCAACTCCTTAGGTAGAATTGTGCTTGAATTGTTTGAAGAACATTGACAAATCCAAAACATAAATGGAATACTCAACAAATGAAATTTGTCACTTGCTTGTATCCTTCAAGGTTGCTTTGTCCCTTGTCAGATTGTTTTCAGACCTATGCATGTTATTTTCTGATTTGATTGTTTTGAAATTGGTTCTTGCCATAGAACAAACCTATTGAAAATCAAAAATAAATCAAGCCTTTGCTAGATCATCAAAACAACATCCTTTTTCAGACTGTCATAAGTTTCAAAACTTGCCAACATCCTCAAACTTTGACCTTTTATGAGATATGTCCTAAGAAATCCAATTGCTCATCCGAAATCAAAAAAATTTTCTATAGGACATGACCGATTCCAAGAAGAACAAGAAGGTGAAAACTCCCTTGCCTCCCATATACAGAGAAAAAAAGCATACAACCAAAGAGGCTACCAAGTACCAACACATAGTTGAATCCATCAAGCAAGAAACTCATAAACAATAACAATTTGACAAAGTGATATACAACAACAAGGTTTCTCTCTTTATGGGCAAATATCATCTAAATGTTGCTTTTGTCAGATTTGAACAATATGACTAGTTGGTCAACCAAAAAAAACACACTCTCTTCCTCTTCTTAAGCTCACTTAGCTTGCATTCTAGGACCTCCCTTAGGTTGTCATCTTTAGAAACACATCACACACTCATCCTAGCATAATCTAGCATAATCCAATCCAATCTTAGTCAACCTAGCATCATCCTAATCATCATCCACTGCAATCTTAATCACATCCTTCACTTGGTATTGCATCCTCTTTTGGGTTGCTTAGAACCTACATCTTAATCAAACCCCATCCTTGATTATCCTTAAACTAAGCATTGTTTAGGATAATTCCCTTTGCCTTTGCAACCTCATCACCTTGATCAAAAGGTTGGTTCACATTGACAGAGAATCTTGTCTGCCAAAGACCACAATTTTGTCTTAGGTAGACAACCACATCCACTCGATCTTACACTAGGGAAAGAAACCCTTAATCCTTGAATACATAAAGTCATCCTTAGTCCTTAGAAGCATATTCATCATCCTAGATGCATCCTAATCCTAGCACCATCATCCTTAGCTTCCTAGTCACATCCTTGCATTACATTTTGCATCTCATATCCCCTTAAGGTAGTCATTTCATGCCACATATTATATGAGCCCCTAAGAAGAGGAAGAACATGGACCCTAATCTTGCCGCTAGTTCATCTAATCATGCGATTGACAACACTAATGCCATGGTTACCTATGCGCCTCAGCCCAATGAACAAATTGAGCACATCTAGGTAGATACTAATGAGACATGTCCACATGGTGAATGCCATGAGTGGACGTAATAGCAATCAAGTACTCTTGGACATTCACCAACAAGGACTTCAACTCCTGCCCTGGATTATACCCACACTTATCACACGACCTATGGCATTTTCCAGGGGAACGTCCTCATCCCACTAGAAACAAAGTTTTTGATCCACTTCAGTGAGCCCTACAGGTGGAAACTCTTATCGCACAAGTAGTCCAACCTTCCATCCCACCCTCCATCATGCACATCACATCTTCATCTACCTCATAAGCCTTGCCTCTTGATCCAACATTAGCAGCACAAGAAATACCCCCTATCTCTACGCAAGCACCTCCTTAGTTCACAGTCACTGCACTTTTACAAACATTCCCAACATTTGTAGCACAATTTCCACCACCACCAGTAAGCACTTGGCAAACAACCATTCCAACCACCCTACTCAGCCCATTCTCAATACGGAAACCAGTTCACAACATCAAAGCACCCAAATCTCCATTCCTATTGCGCCTTTATATTCCACCACATACCCACAGAAGAAAACACACTTCACCACAGGCATACCAACTACCAATGCCTATAACCAACCCTTATTTCTACAAGGGTCCACCTTCCCCGCTCCACTACCAATGCAACCACAATGTATGCCAGCAATTTTTCTGAAAACACAAACCAATTCAAATCCTCCCATGCAAAAACTGTCTACAAATCCCTTTGTCATACCCCAAATTCCCATACAACCAATCCAGCAACAACAACAACCAATCCAAAAACAACAACAACCAATTCAGCCACAGCAATTTATCCAACAACCATCCCAACAACAACAACCACAGCAGCAATTTACCAACCCATTCACATATCAAGCACAAAGCAACCCCTTCGTAGTTGCAAAACCTATCATCCAGACTACCTAGTAGCCACAACCACAAATGTAGGGGGAAAATCCTTTCATGGCACAATCACTACAACAGTTTTCTAATCCTTTCATCCAACCCACGCAACAGCAACAAACTCATTTTGTCAACTACCTAGCCATGCCATCTTCCACTACATCACAAACCATTCCACCTCCATAGCAATTCAGTGTTCCCACTGGGGGCATTCCTCCATAGAAAACCTATCCCCCACCCTATGTAGGTGCGCAACAAGCTCAGCCCACCTATCCAATGCCTCAACAAATACAATCATATTTCCAGCAATTGCAACAACCCTATCAAGCACCGCCATCTCCTCCACTACAATATTCCCCTCAACCGCAGCTCCCACCATAATATCCCCATATTTTCCATTTGATCCATATGAGATTCAGGAAACCAATACAATCAGGGTTAATAATCCTCCCCCACAAATCAATCATGAATGGGAGGAAATGAAGAATTCTCTCAAAGAGATAAAAGCATGGACTAAGGCTAAAACATTCAAGTTTGAAGAGGTGTTTCCTTACCCATTTGATCATTCTATCACTTCCATACCCTTTCCCAAGCACTTTGAGACACCCAAATTTGATAAATATCGGTGGAAGGGAGATCTTGTGAGCCACATGAAATAATTCTACATGGCATGTTAAGAAGTGGCCTATAGTGATAATTTTCTCATGAGACTATTTCCCAAGATCTTAGGAGGAACTGCTCTCAAGTGGTTCAACAAAATCCCCTATGGTACAGTCTCTACTTTCGCTGAATTATCTAGAAATTTTGTGGCCCAATACACACATAATGTCAAAAATGAACTCTCACTCCTTGACCTATGCAATTCCAAACAAAAGGGAGGAGAGAGCCTGGTCGATTACCTTCAGCACTAGAAAGGAATCACTATAAGGTTGTCCTATCAACCCCCTGAGAAACATCTTATCAAAATCTTCATTAACAACCTCCATCCTAAACTTTCCTATCACATGTGCATGAATTGCATGCAAACTTATCAAGACATTCATAATCAAAGGCATGGATCTCAAGCAAGGTCTCATAGAAGATGGTGCCATCAAGCACTACAAAGAATCCCATCCTGACAAACATAATAATGGTCAATCATGATACTGGAACAAGAAAAGAATGTAGTAACTAACGAAGCCATTGACACCAAACATGTTCAGGTTGTGGTAGCCAGTCCCAATGCACCTACCCAAACTTATCAGAAAGTACCACTAGTATACCCTCAACCTCCTCCCATGTACCAAATTCCCACTACCACATATCCCCAACCAACATACCAGCAAAACATATGCCCTTAAGGTGCGACTATCTATCCCCCTCCAGGGATGTCATATCAACCCAACTATCAAGGTCCTGTGAACCAAACAAATGCTATATCAGTCCCACATGGACAACCAAGGCCTCACACTTAGAATGCGCCACAATGCACATATACCATTTGGGTGAACCCATAGATATCATCTTCCATAGAATGGTCCAAGCTAACCAAGTCATGTATCCAAAAACACACCCATTTGATGACAAACACCTAAGCTTGCCTGGCATAAAGACAACAAGTACTGTGATAACCATCATGTTAAGGGACACACCACCATCAAATGCATGAAGCTAAAACACTACATTTAGGATCTCATTGACCGCAAAGAGATCGAAGTGGACTGTCTTTCCCAACCATCACCAAATGTGGGTCTTAAAATCTACCAAAATGCATTCCCTGAACACACCTTAGGAAAAGGCCCAGGCAATCCCACTCAATCCTCTGACCAGGGGAAGGGTAAGCAAGGAGAAAATACTAATAGAAAATATTATACAAATGCATATATCAACAACGATAATCTCATCAGCTGCATATCCCAAGTCCAGTCCTCCATTAATGTCATCCATGTCAAGGGTGTTGATAACCAATGCGCAGTCACCACTCATCGAGGCCGAATAACAGTTGCAGGTGTGAGTACCATTCCATCTGCTAGTACCCAATACAACATTTAAGAACACTAGGGAATAATCCTACCAACAATTCCATCCTAGATCTCCTCCACACCTCACTCACCTATTAAGAGATCCTCAATAAATCCCTACAAGAATCCCATGTTCCCAACGACATCAACCTCACTAAATTCCAGAACCTTGTCAGACACTTGTCTGCATCTTGTGGGGTCTCCTTTAAACCAACATACGTTCCCTCAGAAGAACCTGATCATAATCTACCACTTCGTATTGTTGTCATGGTTAAATATTTTGCCATTAAACGAGTCATGATAGATAATGGTTTGATTCTAAATCTATGTACTCTAAAATTAATAAAATAGTTGGGTTGTACTGAAGCTAATATAACAAATGATGTCATAACAATAAAATCATATGACAATATAGAACGCACTTCTGAAGGCACCATATCATTACCCATCCAAGTGGGTCTGTTATCCAAGTTACAGTATGTCATGTTGTTGATCTTGACCTTCCCTTCAACATTCTCCTTGGATGCCCATGGATTCATTCTATGCAAGTTGTTCCCTCCACCTACCATCAGTGCATCAAATTCTCATATAATGGCACTGAGATCACCATTTGCGCAGATCCCAAGCCCTTTGCATACTGCAATGCATTGGAAACCTCCTTTCCACATTCCAATCACTATCCTGGGATTGACATTGGCACCTCTATCACTAGTTCATCTCGAACCCATTCAGACCTAGAAACAATCCTCTCTTCCACCCTATCCATGATCAATATCAACAAACAAAGTTTGTGTCAAGTACAACTTATCTTATGCCTTTGAAGTTAGAGCACTGCCAGTTGATCCACACACTCAAGGTTGCCAACCTAATCCAAGCAAGATAGAACCAAAAATAACCATGCCACTACAATTGAGTCCTACCACTTTTATCTCAAATGGTATTTTGAATAGCTACGAAATGACACTAAACATCAACCAATGGCTCTATAAGGATCCACCACCCAAGGACACAAGTTGCCTCAATTACTTCAAAGGTAAATACCCTTCAACTCACAAGCTGGTGATAGAAAAATGGAACTACCAAGGAGGTGGCCTTGGTTATGAAGAGCAAGGAATGAAAGATCATATTGTACATACCCAATGAGAAAAGCACCTAGGCATTGGCATGGATTCTAACATGAATGGGGGCACCAATGAGAACATCTATGCCTGTTATCCTTCCCTGGGTGAAATCGCTGACATCGAAGATGTCCCAGAAGAGAAAGTTGTGAGAGCCTATGATGATTTCTTTGACGATGAAACCTTCTTGGGAAATTTTGTCCTAGGTCAACTTTCCATTCTCTTCATTGATCTTCCCCTTCGCCATCCTGAACTCACAGATTGGGACCAACCAAGTGTCATACACGTTGATGAGTTCCAAAGTGAAGACACACTCCTAAGATTTATGGGAGCAATTAAATAGAGCATGACTAGGGGAAAAATTTAGCACATGTCTACAAGCTAGATCCAAAGGAATAATTTGGGGAAGAGGAGATTTTCAGCCACAAAAATGAAGTAGAAAACAAATATAAAAAAGAGAAAAATCAATCCCCTAACAAAAAACCCTCTATGGCACTATCTGATCACAAAAAATTAAAAACAAAGGGTGTATCCACTGGTGAAAACCTCCCTAAGGCATCAGAGAATGATGATTCTCCTCTTCCTCTAATTCATGATTACAGGCCTGAACAGTCATCAATTCTCATCGAATAAATAAAACCTGTCAACCTGGGCACCAAAAATAATCCCGCCATCACATACATAGAAGAATCTCTGACAGAAGCAGGGGAACGAGATCTTGTCACTCTCTTGAAGGACTCCATAAATAAGTTTGCATGGTCTTACTCCCACATGTTGGGACTAGACCCCAACTTGGTGGTTCACCATTTAGAAATGGACCCAAACATCAAACCTGTCAAACAAAAGCTCAGAAAGATGCACCCTAAAGTGGCACTACTTGTCAAAGCAGAGCTAGAGAAGTTACTCCAAGCCAAGATCATTCATGCCATTGACTACTCTGAATAGATTTCTAACATGGTGCCAGTGTCTAAACCTGATAAATCAATCATGATATGTACAGACTTCCGAGATCTCAACAAAGCATGCCCCAAGGATGATTTCCCACTACCAAACATAGACATGATAGTAGATCTCACAGCAGGACATGAGATGTCGTCACTCATGGATGGATTTTTCAGATATAATTAGATCTGTATTGCAGAAGAAGATCAACACAAGATGGCATTCACAACCCCCTGGGGAACCTTCTTCTATAATATGATGCCATTTGGCTTGAAAAATTCTAGGGCAACCTATCAGAGGGCCATGACAGTCATTTTTCATGACATGATTCACAAAATTCTTGAAGACTATGTCAATGATATCTTGGCAAAATCAGTTAAAAGGGAAGATCACCTAGACACTTTGGAATCTGTCTTTGATAGGATTGGACACTACTGCCTAATGCTCAACCCTAAGAAGTGTGTCTTCGGGGTCACATCAGGATAACTTCTTGGGTTCATTGTATCTAGATGAGGCATTGAAATAGATCCAAAGAAGGTGCAAGCTATCATAGAGATGCCTCCACCAAAAACACTCTGACAACTACGTAGCCTCCAAGGAAAGTTACAATCTGTGCATCATTTTATCTAATAGTTAGTAGACAAGTGCCAACCATTTACTCATCTCATGTGAAAGGATAACACTTTCAAATGGGATCCTTGGTGTCAGAAAAGTTTTGACAAGTTCAAAGAATACTTGGCTAATCCACCCATCTTGGTACCACTTGTACCTGGCTGACCACTCATCCTCTATATTTATGCTACTACAATAGCCCTTGGGGAACTCCTTGCCCATTTGGATGATGAAGGTAAAGAAAGGGCTATTTATTACATCATTCAGACCTTAGTGGGTTATGAGCTCAAGTATTCCCCTATGGAGAAAGCATGTCTGGAAGTGGTCTTCGCCACTCAAAAACTTTTCCACTATATGTTTAGTCATACAACCAAGCTCATTTCAAAAGTGGACCCTCTCAAGTACCTACTCTCCAAGACTACACTTACAGGACGAATGGAAAAATGGGTTATTTTGTTAAGTGAGTTTGATATTCAATATGTGGACAGAAAAGCCATTAAAGGGCAGGTCATCGCAGATCAGCTAGTAGAAGTACCATTGGTGGACGCATATCCTTTGATCATAGAATTTATAGATGAGCATTTATGCATGATAGAAGAACAACCTACTTGGAAACTCTACTTTGATGGGTCCTACATAGCTCATGGTGCAGGGGCAGGAATACTTTTTGTCACACCTCAAGGTGACTACATCCTTATGTCATTCAAATTGGGATTTCCCTGCATAAACAACATTAAAGAATATGAGGCACTCATCGCAGGACTCTACATGGCTATAGAATGGAATATCATAGATATACATGTCTTTGGTGATTCCCAACTCATCATCAAACAAGTCCTAGATGAGTATCAAACCAAAGACGATAAATTGATGCCATATAAGCAAATCATTGACAAGATAAAAGAACATTTCCTCCACTTGTAGATAACACAAGTACCATGCTTGCAAAACAAGGTTTTTGATGCAAGGGCCACAATTGGCTCCCTCTTAAACATTCCTCATGACTCAACACAATACAAATTCTTAGTTGAGCAACTTCATGCTCCCACTTATGAGAATGATGAATCAAATCGCGTATGTGTCTTGGTTGGTCCCCAATCCCCATGGTACCATGATATCCATGCTTATCTACAAAATGGTATCATATCCTCTCATCTCACCTCAACCCAATGCCAAAAATTCATTCGCAGAGCTTCCTGCTACACCCTTGTAGCCAACACCGTCGAGGTTATCACAACATGCTCTCTAGATGTTTAGATGAAAATGAAGCCGACTAGGCTCTATAAGAGGTACATGTTGGAATATGCGGTTCCCACACAAGTGGCATGGTCCTATCCAAGAAACTTTTATGAACAGGGTGCTATTAGCCTACAATGGAAAATGATGCTTGTGAGTTCGTCAAGAAGTATCTACCTTGCCAACAGCATGCTAATCTAATCCATTCTCCTACACAGGACCTCGGACCTATTGCGCCTCCTTGGCCCTTCTCTTGTTGGGGTTTTGACCTCGTTGGTAATATCACTCTACTCTCTTCTGAAGGCCACAAATACATAATCACAGCAATGAAGTACTTTACAAAGTGGGTTGAAGCAATTCCACTCACTCTCACTACAAGTGTCCAGATATCCAAATTCAAACTCTATCACATTGTTTGCTGCTTTGGCATACCCTCCACTATCTTCACAGATCACGGAACACCATTTGAAAATCAACATGTCAATGATTTGTGTGCTCGCCTTCATATCCATCACCATTTCTCCAGTCCATATTTCCCTCAAAGTAACAACCAAGCTGAGGCAACTAATAAAAGCCTTCTCAAAATCCTCAAGAACATTGTCAATGATATTGGTCATGACTGGCATCTCTAGATCAACCCCACTCTCTGGTCATATCACACTTCCTACCATAATCCCATAGGCACTACTCCATATTCCCTAGTCTAGGGTGCTGAAGTTGTCTTACCAATTGAGGTTGAACTACCATCCCTCTGAGTATCACTAAGAGGCTTGGTTGATGATGAAAATTACCAAGTAGCACGACTCACACAGCTTGATCTACTAGATGAAAATCACCAGCAAGCCTATGATCACATGATTTTTTATCAAAATAGACTCAAGCGGAACTATAACAAGAAAGTCCACCCACACTAGTTCCAGGTGGGGGACCTTGTGCTAAAGGAAAATCAAAAAGTGGGTATTGATCGAGAAAAGAAGGGTAAGTTCAAAGTCACCTGGCAAGGTCCCTATGTTGTCACTGCATGCTTTGGTTATGGGGAATATCAACTCTCCACTCCTGAAGGAGAACCATTGAATTCTCCTATCAACATCATTCATCTTAATCACTTCGATGCCTGACGGATGGTTGTTCATTCTAGTTATTTGATAAAATCCATAAAAAGTAAAAAAAGTCCTAAAAAAAATATCAAAAAAGTAGAAAAATGAAGATGAAAAAATGGTTGTCTTGGCAAAAACCTACCAAACAGGTTCTTGGACAACATCCAAAAAATCAAAAAAATCAAAAAAAGAAAAGAAAAGAGAAAAATTTTGTCCAATGGTGAAAACTTGGCAATCAGGTGCCTTGGACAAGTATGGGTGATGAAAACCTGGCAACAGGCATCAAACATAATGGACCATTCCATTATCTATCAAAATCTCATTCCCCTCCATCTCCACCATCACATCTCTGCAAACCTTAGCATTTCCCATATTCCTTGGGTGTTCCAACACTATCGTACGCATCAAACAGCAAGATCCAATCAAGTCTCGATAGCAACCTTTGTAATTAATCGCTTGTAATTAATCCCTTGTAATTAATTGCTTTTAATTAATCACTTGTAATTATCATTTGGTTTGGTACCTATATTTTTGTGACATGTCAAATCATCTCACCATCGCGCTAACACCCTGAGCTGTCGTCATGCTAACCATCCCTGCCTGGTCCTTTATAGTCTTCCTGGCTGGTTCATTAGTTGATTGTGACACACACCAAAAACATGAGTCCCATTGCATCAACTCCATACCTGCATTTTCATATCAACCTTGAATTTTCATGAGGATCATTGCATTTACATACACCACATCATATAAGCATATTAAATACATCTATTGCACAATATACACTGAATGCATAAACATACATTTACATACATTGCATCATAAAAACATTCATAAACATATTAAGTACATCCATTGCATTATATCACAAGTACCAAAATATACATTAAATGCATAAACATACATCTAGGTTCATACATCTAACCATCTCATCATGTATCATCAAACATCACATCCTGCAAGCATCAATGTCAGTACTCATATAAGCATATGCAGCATAGTATCATATAAATCAAAAGCATACAAATCATACATCATAGAGTCATGAGTCATCAATCAAATCATATATATATCGAATCATAGTTATGAGAGTCTGTCATCAATAAATACATAGCTGAGCATCTAGGTGCCCATATACATGTACATCTCAAAATACAAAACTGTGTGTCACAAAATTCCTCTGAAGGAATCATGCTGGTTGTTGTGATCCCCCTCCTGGTGATGCCCATGGTGGCATCCCAACTGACCCGTGAGAAGCAGAATCTCGACCTGTGGTATGTGATCAAGACCTCTCTGAGTACACCTGTCTCTATCCCTCAAGAACTAGCTAATGGTACAATGCCCGATAGTGGGCTGCGTCTCTGACTGCTCTGGCTGCATCCCTGTGAGATGCAAAAGCCTCTGCCAGCACCTGTCCTGACCTACCCGCACTGGCCACCTGTCTAGCAATATCTCACTCTATCCTGTAGGCCTCAGTCCACCTCTGTGCTACATCCCTCTCTAAGGTCAATGCTATAATCTACTTCGTAGCCTGATCCATCTACTCGGTAATGATACCCAACTAATCTATTAGTTCCCCTATCTCTATCCATAACTTTGCAGCATCCTAAGTCATGTCTACCATGGAGAACTCTCTTGCATACACTCTACCCTGTAAGGTGTTGAGAGCACCCTCAGCCCTATCTTCCCATGATGTCTCTACAGCTCATAGCCCCTATATCCAGGTCATCTCAGTCTGTAGGCTGGTCTTAGCTACCTACACCATCCCTAACAAACCTCGTAGTCATGCACACTCGGTCTGTAAAATGTCTTTCTCTGTGACGACAATATCATGGGTATCCTATGCAATAAACCCTGTCGATGGCCCCTGTGGCACCTGCCCTGTACTGGCACATGAGGTGCCTGAACCTATCCCTGAATAGGCACCTAAGGTGCCTTATCATGTCCATCCCTTGGTAGCCCCTGTGGCCCCTGATCCTGTCTACCCTCTACCTATGCCTTAGTTCGTGGCCTGACCTGTCTCCGCTGTGGTTTCCTCCTCTGCCCTGCTGTTGTGGTCTCAAGGGCATCTCCTATAGCTACCCCATTATCAACCTCCATATCTCCTATTGGCTACTCATGGGCCGCTACCTGAACTGTGTCTATAAGTTGTAACGGTGTGTACATGGCCCACCATGCTACATACTCTACATTCATACCTACGTCTACCACATCTGGCCTAGCCATGAAGTCTATCCTCGCCATCATCCTCTAGGCTACCCTCACTATGATTGCATCAGTGTACCTACCCCACATGCCCACCTCCCTGGTGATATGAGGATGTAAATCATCCTCTACCACCACCCCCTACTACAGTCCAAACTATCTCATGACCCTAGATGGCCTGTATCTCTCTATCTGATGGATAGTCCTTCCAGTAGAAATCAATCTATCTGTACATAGGAAAGGTATAAGAAATCCTCTAAGCCATCCTCTACTCATGCCTCCCAATCCATCACTCTCCATGGCTCGCAGAGTCTGTATGGGGTCCAGCACAAAACTTGAACCTCATCTAGTAGCCATAGCCAGTATCTGGTCTGACCAACGGACGTATATCTCAAAGGAAGCCTATATCTGCATGCATATGGCTCTCCTGGATTTCATGCCTCCCAAAATCACATCAGTCAAAACACCACAATGTGCTCCCATGCCCATACTAACAACAAAGTAACCCCAGTCCCCATATTGCATACCCTGCGGTACGCAGACATGTGCAGATCATGATATAAATTTCACAGGATGACATATCCCCAACAATATGTTGTCCCCTCCTCTAGCATCCCTGCTAATACTTGTGACCATCCCATCCCAAAACCATGACCAGCCAAGTCTGCCAGCATCCGCCCACTGATCAAACCAGCCAAATATGATGCTAATCTCCTCAATCCCATGTCAACCGCTGGCTACCAGGGCATCCATGTCCTATATGTGGGATCCTCCTCATAGGTATCCTCAATGCAATCTCCATGTAATGATCGCTATCCTCTAACCTATACTGCAGTACCAACCCTCAGATCGATATCTGTAGAATCCTCCACACATCCTCGAGAGTGTTAGTGGCCTCCCCAGTCGGCAGATGAAATGTAGTGGTGTCACTGTGCCAATGCTTGATCAAGGCAATCATCATCCCATTGTGCACCTGTAGCCTAGGCCATCGGGGCACATAGTCTAATCCAACCACTGCTAATAATCCCTAGTCTGCATCAATCAGCTAGGCCTCCAACTCCATAGTCGGTTGCTAATGCTCCTGAGATCCGAATGGTGGGAACTGCTCCTGAAAAATCCAAAATCTGCCATGTCAACCCATATTTCTTCTTTGTCTAGCCTAACCCCTCCCAAAATGGGGCATCCCGTCCCTAGGTCCTTTGCTGACCCATCCCCGACCCCTGCTGGGTCCCTCTATTTCCTTCCCCCTTAGTGTCTGCCCTTTTTGGCATAGACATCAGTTCAGTCAGAGACGTTGGTTCTTACACCAATGTCTCTGCCTATTTCACCCCCCAGATCGTTGTCTTCGAAGACCCAGATCTTGGTCTGGTGTCTTAGACAACGTCAGTTCAGCACTGCCATCATCGCAGACGTGAGTTCAGGGATCGATGTCTACAAAGATGTCAATCTGGGGATCAGCGTCTGCACCAACGCCGATTTAGGAACTGGCGTCTCTGGTTCACCAAGTCTTCTACCCTCATTAATGACCCCCTAACCCACCCAAAAGCATTAAAAAACTTCAACAAAAGTAATAGCAAGGTATCGGTTGAGTTACTCACCGGTACTGGTCACTCCGCGGGTCTCCCATGGGTCTGAACGCGCTCTCCCAACTGCCCCTTCATCCTCTCTTCAGCCATGTTTTCTCTCTAAAGCTCTTTTCATATCGAATCACTATTCACAATGACCTTCCTTAAGCCCTCCCACCCCTCTTATAGCTCCCGTTTCCGCTGGAAATTTTTTCCTGCTCCTTTTTCTTTCCCTGCCTATATATTTTTATATTATTACTCCCGCTGTACAGCTAAAATGCGTAGAAAATCCAAAAACATTCAAAAATTGCAAAAAAAACTCAAAAAACATCAAAAATTAGCAAAAATTCAAAAAATTCAAATATTCTTCAAAATCTTGCAATAAACCCTTGTTTCTTTTAGCATCGTTCAATTTTTCCCTTTTCAGGGACGTTTTGACTCCTACGACTGTAATCATGTTTTTCCCCAATTCAGTTTTGCGACCGATTATCCTTGCTCCTCATTCTGTTCATAGTGTTTGCTAGCAAATATCTTTTACAATCAAATCCAATCTATGCCCGTCAAGATGCATCTTTCCGGCATTGGCTTATCAAATCGTTCATCACATCACTCCTGTTCATGGAAAGAACTTTGGACTGAATGATTTCTTGGTCATGAGGCCTTCTTTATTTATTTTATCTTTTTGTGTCAAGTTTAAACCTACTCACCACTACCTTGATCTGCTATATCTTGGTGCGTTGTGACTGGTGGTTACCAATACATGCATCTTTTGCAGTATGCTTTTGTTTGAGCGTCTAGTCCACGCAAAGGAATCTTGTCATCTGTGTTTTCCAACACCTAATGCATACCTCCTTTTGCAATATCAAAATCGGATGTGCTCTCTATATTTTTCACACAAATGGATCCCCAAGGCTCGTTAGTTGCATTTAATTTCATCATTGCATTTGCATTCTTATTTGCATTTTTAGTTGCATTCTTAGTTGCATTTCAAAAGGCTTCATTTATTACCTCCTCTCCCTTCCTCCTTCCTGTTGCGTCCTTTTTTGAGAAAATTTCACAACATTCTCTTTGTTGTGTTCTTTTCTCGAGGGGGCACAACCTTATATTGTCGTTGCTTCGGCACGAATCCTAGAAACCCTCTTCCTCTAGGGAAACTTATTTTCTTGTCTTTGACGCAACATCACTTGCGACGCCACATCAAAGAGGGGAAAAATGTAGACATCCAAAAATATTGATATTATTATTAATATTAAATTCCCTTTTTCATCTAACTAATTAATTTAATCAATTTAATAGTTTCATAGTTGGTATTTATCAATGATCAAATGCTATTCTAATGTATTTTATTTAAATACATTTGCCTCACAAAATCCCCTTTTTAATAAATTTATATTTATTAAAATTCCTCCATATCCCTAATTCTTCTAAACTATGATTTATTCAAATATAATTTGAATTATAATCTAGACCCTAGCTAGAAACCTATTAATCCAATCTAGAAGCTTACCCTAAGCCTACCCTATTCCTACTCTACTCCCATCGCCTCATTTCTTAAACATACTTCCCTACCTAATCACCCTCTGATCATACTTAAAGAGGTGATTCCTAACCCTCTTAAGGCTAATGGAATGCTCACCCACATGTGAGAATTCTCTCCAAAATGGTCATCCATTCCTCTTTAAGGCTATTTACTCCTTTGTCCCCCACTTGGAATTCTTGAGCCACTCAATATTTTTTGCTATATTTGACTTCAAATTAGCCATCCCTTCAAGCCTATGTTTCCCTTATGTGTCTCTTATGTGGATGCCACATCATTCAACCCCTCCTCTTCTATCCCAAAAATTTATAAATAGAGGCCTTCTCCTCTTGCATTTTCATCTCTCATTTTGCTATTATTATGCTAGAAATGTGCTAGGATTTCTGTTGATAGTTGCATTGCTTTTTAGCTTAAATCACATAGATATTACATGCTAGTTTTCTTTGGCTAAAATAAATCATAGTTTCCTTATTGCTTTGCATTTCAATATCATAGTAGCTTAATCATTTAAGGATATTTAAGACTAGTTGCTCCATACTAGTTCTTGAATTCTTCTCTCATCATCCATTGTTGCATTTTGAATCAATCATAATCATTCTACTTGGGGAAGTCTTAATATTGTGTTTGAGAGAGCACATTCACACCTCCATAAGAGAGAAAATCAAACAATCCTCTTGGGTGCAACTTTTTTTATCTCTATCTAATGATATGAGGATACCTTTTATGTTTCATGTCTGCTTTTAATCTGATTTGAAATTTAGATGCTAACTCTCTAATGATTTCTTGTTTGTGAGTGATTGCAGGCTGA
Source organism: Thuja plicata (assembly GCA_018584345.1). Classification (NCBI taxonomy): domain Eukaryota; kingdom Viridiplantae; phylum Streptophyta; class Pinopsida; order Cupressales; family Cupressaceae; genus Thuja; species Thuja plicata. Next base: position 279,061 of record MU226878.1, on the reverse strand, counting down.
CATTTTCCTTATACTACAATATTTAATATAGGTCCTCTTTTAGGGGTATAGGTTTAATTGGAATTTAATTCTCCTATGTATGCCTCTCTATAGGATTGTACCCTAGATTCATATATAAGGAAGCCTTCTCCTCTCATTTTCTCTAACCATCAACTAAGACTTGATAACCATAATCATCAACTATCAAAGACTTGAAGAGTGAGATCCAAAGGTGAAGAAGCAATATTTAAAGAAAGCCAAGTATCCATTGAAGCATTCATCCATTCTCAAGCATTCAAGCACTTCTCAAGTACTCAATTCGTCAAGAAGATCCATTGGTGACCATTGAAGGATTCAAGCTCCATGGAGCCCCCTTGTTGAAGATTTCTTAATCCACATTCCTCCAAGCCTCTTCCTATTCAAAGATCCATTCAAGATTGGTGTTGAAGATCTACAATAAATTGATTGGAGACATCCTACATCCTACATTCTACATTCTATATTCTACATCCATTTGGTGCATGCATACTTGTGGATCCACATATTTGAATCTGTCACAAGGACTTCTACAAGAAAGGTGAATTTGTTCATTTCCTTTGTTTTATTTATGTAATTTCAATTATACTTTGAGGTTAATTCCAAAATCAATGCTTGACCAAGGCAAACCCCTCCCCCCAACAAACAAATCCATTTTTTTTGTAGGTATAGGTTTGGAATAGTGGATCGAAGTGCAGATTTGGATACCCTTTTCAGCAAACTTTCAGGATCTGGAAATGGATTTTCTGTCAGAGACTTTTGAGGTCAATTCTGCCCTAGGTCAGAATCAAAAATTTAGGGTCAGTGGTGACATTGACTTGAGGGTCAAAATTGGAATTGTGTCAGAATAGAAAAAGATTTATGCGTTTTGTTCATCTTTGCGTTTCTACTCTAGATCCGGTCTTAGATTTTCTAGAAACTGAGTGCAAACCCTTGAAAATATCATTCTTCATATTTGTAACGTTTCAAGGTTAGTACTTTCCTCCTATTCATTTCAATTAAAGTTCTTAATCTATCTAAACCTATCACACATTCTTTCCTATAAACGGGAATTTAAGATCTTCCTCTTTACACTTATTTCCAAATGATTGATTCATTTATGCATTGATCCTTCCTTTGGGGTTAATCAATTTGGATCCTTCATTTGTGTATCTAAGGATAAAAGGGGAACCTCTTATCTACCCCCTAAATTTCAAATACACATTTTATATCTTACATTTTGGTAAAAAACATCCATCTCATCTTTCATTTCTTATAATACATCTATTTTATATGTTACACTATCTTACTGATCAAACTATACCCAATGGCCTATCAAGGAATGAAAAATGAGCCTTAATTAGGACAACATCTCATTATCTCCTCATTACTAATAAATTATATAGATGAGGTCTCGACGGTACACTTCTTAGGTGTTTAGAACAAGAAGAGTCGGATCATGCATTAAAAAAGGTTCACAAAGGTGTATGTGGATCGCACTCAAATGACTTTTCATTAGCTAAAAAACTACTAAGAGTTGGCTGTTACTAGCCCATGATGGAAAAAGATGTTCTATTTTCAAAAACATGCCACAAATGTCAAACACATGGAAATCTCATCCATGCTCCTGCTAGAGAACTCATACCATTTATAACACATTGGCCATTTCAGCAATGGCCCTTTGATTTGGTTGGACAAATTTATCCTAATTCTTCAAGTGGACACAAGTACATCATTACGGCCACTGAGTATTTCACTAAGTGGGTTGAGGTCGTGCCACTGATCAAAGCCACTGGAAAACAGGTGGCTATGTTCATCTTGAACTACATTATTTTTAGGTATGGGATACCCTCTTCTATTGTAACAGACAATGGGGATCAGTTTAAAAACTAAGACATCGAAGACCTTAGCACACAGTTTCATACCACTCAACATTGTTCTTCAATCTATTATCCTCAAGGTAATGGACAAGCTGAGGCATCAAACAAAAATATTCTTAAAATCTTACACAGAACTGTGAGTAAGTCTGGTAGAGACTAACATTTGCAATTAAATTTGCCACTATGGGCCTACAAAACAAGTATTAGAACACCAACTGAAGCCATGCCATTTTCTATAGTCTATGGCATAGAAGCAGTGTTGCCTATTGAAGTAGAAATTCCATCTTTGTGGGTATCTCTCCAAGGTCTTGTTACTGATGAACAATACCACATTGATAGGGTTAATGCACTAGAACTCCTTGATGAGCGTAGACAACAAGCATTCGATCATCTCAAAGTGTACCAAAAATGAATGTCAAAAGGGTACAATAAAAATGTCAAACCATGACAATTTCAAGTGGGGGATCTCATTCTGAAAGAGAATCCTAAAAACCAGCCGAATAGAGAAAAAAAAGGAAAATTTGAACCCAACTGACTAGGGCCTTATGTCATTACTACAAATTTTGGTACTAGAGCATATCAGTTAGCTACATCTGAGGGAGATGTTCTTCCTGATCCCATTAATACTCTACATTTGAAGGGTTTCTATGCTTGATATTTGGATGATAGAGCCCGTGCAGTGAAAATTCTCAAAAAATACCAGAAAAATCAGAAAATTGATCTTGAAGAAATCCAAAAATAGTGGAAAAAGTCTTGAAAAAAGGGTATCCTTGGTGAAAACCTGGAAAATAGGTGCCTTGATACTAACAAAAAAAATTTAAAACAGAAAAAAGAACAAAATTTTTGAAAAATAGAAAAGTGCCTTGGTGAAAACCTAGCATACAGGCGTCTTGGTAGAAAAAATAAAAAGATTTGGCAAGTGGTAAAAACCTATAAAATAGGCATCACTCATACTTTGTGATCCATCTATCAATGCATTGATGATACTAATCCTTCACGGTCGCACATGTGCTATTGGTTGACTTTGATTCCTTACAAATGTCATATCCTTGCCTGGGATTGGTCTCCATTTGTGTCTTAGGAATAATCATTCTGCACTGGGGGCATTTTTGCTATCATGTTTCATTTAAGTCTGCTAGGTTGTCCTAGGTTCCTGTCTAGGATGGATTTCCTCTCAAAACAGTATTTCTCAATGCTTGCATCAAAACTTCACTATCACAAACAAAGGTGTTTCTTCAACACCACCTACCTATAACAGACATCATACTAGTGTTTTTCAACACTTTAAATGTACTAGTTTTTCTTAACACTTTAATCAACCAGTGTTCCTAAACACTACATTGGATTGCAATTGCTGACAAAGTTAATCTCATATACTCAAACATGAAAAACATATTGCTTGATTCCAAATTCTAATTGATGAATCTCTTTTGCACTTGAAAAATGAATCCACGATATTTTTCAATACTACTTGAACACATAGACTGATCTTGTTTTGATTATGACTCTTTTATGTTCCCATGATGTTCAAAACTAGGGGTATCTAAGTTGTTATAAATTTTCTTCGATTGATTATCAATTGGTGATTGTTATGTCTTTCGAGTTACTCCATGACATCTATTCAAAGACAAAGAGTCGCAAGGATAGGGGGCATAACATTTTCTTGGTTTTCTGTGTATGGTGATTGTTTCAATGATCCTATAACTTTCACCCAACTTGGATGTTTATGGTCAGAGCTTCCAACATGAGTGGGTAGCCGCATATATCGTGATCCTAGTTATGTGTAAACTATGGTGAGGTTGAACCAATTTCCTTGTCTGTTTCTAAATCAAATTCTCAGTAAGGTGTACAACATATTATGTACCCAAGGATATGGATACTGAAGGTAGTTATGGGTCACATATCTTACATTACACTTGAAAAGAACCTAATTCTTAATAGAAAAAGGAGATAATTGATTTGTCATCCTGGCTTCTATGCCTTGATGCTTAGGTTTATTTCTAACATTGCATCTAATGCACATAGTATTCATACTTTCATGATACCAGTGGGTATTAGTGATAGTTGTACTATCAGATGATTCTGTTAAAAAATGCCCAATGATGATAAAAAAACTACAATGTATACAAATCAGTGGTCCTAAGAGTCTGCATGTAGATGCATTTAGAGATTGCCTGATTCATTTTTGAAGAACAACATAAGGGACTTGAGCTCAAAATGATTTCCTTGGTCATCCGCAATCCAAGTTAATTACTTAATCTATATTACTGATATAAAAATGTTGTTGCATATCCATGGCATACATTCTACATTCATAAATGAGAAAGATAAAACACAAAAAAAAGCATTCAAGCATTGCATTTACTTTTACATGCTAAGTGCATCCATACATATATTTTCATAAAGAAAATCCCAAAAACATACATTTGCATATTCACTTAGCATCATTGAAACACATTTATATATCAGTAATAAATCAAAGAGCATAAATGATGTCATCACATGAATCTAATCTAACTCATCAAGAGACCAAGAACATAATCACATGTGCATCAATCTAAAACATCTATCAATGCAAGAGAACCCATGAACATATCAAGATCAGCAACAACTATCTCAAATATATCAATGATGGAACAGATAAAAAATGTACAAAAGAGTATCAAAATATCAGTATGAATCAGATATCAAGTATCAAGAGCATGCAGTACAATGGATGATCACAACAGGATCAATATATACAAAATGTCTCAAAATATCACAAGTACAAAATTAGGTCTGACTGCTACCCTCTCTATGATCGAGAGGAGGAGGAGGTAGTGCAAGATGAACTGGTGGAGGCATAGCTCCCTCAAACAGCTATGATACCTAAGAATACGAAGGAGCTCTCTGTGCCTCTGGCACTACAGCATGATATAAACCAAAATATTATGCAGCTCTCTAACCCTGATGTGTCACTATATAGGCCTGTGTATCTCGCTCTCCTATCAAGTGCTCAAGATGACTATCTTTGTTTGCTAGTAATGCCTCTAAACTGGTAACCCTATTCTTGATCTTCTCATGCTCTCACTGGCATTAAGATAAACTATCACCATCCCTTCCAGAACCTTTGTCGGTATCTCTAGGTGGATCTTGTCCACTAGGTACCTATCCTGGGGGTCTTTGTTTCTCTCTCATAAGCAAAGGGCCAGGATCTCTCCGTGGAGGCACGAACCTAAAACAAGTTAGTCTTCCCTCTCCACTACCACTGGCACCCACTGCACCACCACCCCTATCATACCCACCATCATCTCCATCATCCAGAGGTGGGCACCTCCCATCTCTCCCTCTATCTCTCCCTCCATCTCTCCTCCCACCTCTCCGGTCTCTCTGGGCTCTGCCTCTGCCTCTGAATGGTCTGTCATCTATGAGATCATAATCTAAGGGATCCTCTATGCGAGGAATGGCCTTATGAGGAGCTATGAATCTAGGGAATGGATAATGTAACATATGGGTGAGATACCCATCAGAACAACCTACATCTATCACCTCTGGAAGAATGTCCCACCCAATTGCAACCATCTGACTAATAGCCTGCTAAGTAGTCTCATATACCAGCCAAGCTCCCCAAAGTGGCTCCTCATCATGGATCTGAGCATATACTGATACATCCTGACACCTACCCTTTATGCGGCCATACTATCTCAAAACACATGTTACCATATATCTCTCTACAATATATCTGGTCCTCCCAATCAGGTACTTACTCTAAAAGAAATATGACATTTGTCGCCTATCTGTGGCCCACTCCTCATAATCAAGGTATGCTCACTAGATCACAACAGTCATATCATCAAATAGTCGGTGCCAATACTCTACCTTTCCCAGAGGGGCAGCTGAATCAATCCGGAGCATATATATACATAAGGCTACTAAACTTCTCGCTGCTTGTCAACAATCGGATGTGTCAAAGGGATATGCTCCCACACCTAGATTTGCAAAACTAAAATCCCTATAGTCATGCTATGAGAATACTGATAGATAATCCCATGAAGCTCTTTATATATATGGGCTAATATATAGCTACCCCAAGCGAATTTGTGAGATGCTCCAATCATCTGCTCCAGAGTATCTACCCATCCACACATAAAACCATGTTGTCCTCTATTAGACATGAGGATGCCTCCAATCAATCTGATAAGATATACAAGTAAATGATCATAATGATTGCACATATGATCCAATTTCAAATATCGATGCACTATGTTCTGATCTCTAAAGAATCTCTGAGTCGATGCAATGGCTATAGCAGACCAGGACTCAAACTGTACCTCCCGACCCATAACTAGAATCCATAAGATATGCCACAAATCCTTAGGTGTGACTGTCATCTCACCGGTTGGGAGATGAAAGGTGTTGTGCTATGAATGCCATCTCTCACCAAGTGCACTCAACAACCCCTGATTCACCCTGATATCAGGTAAATCTATAAGAGAAGCTAATCTTACTTGAGCTATGATCTGTAGCTCTGGATCTATCAATGATCGCGATAAAGAAAGGGCCTGACTTGGATAGGGACCTCAAAAAGAAACAAGCTCAAAGTCAATCTGCCAATAGAAAGCACATATAGGTTCAATTTAGTGTTTTCACTAAGGAAACTACTCAGAAAAGCTATCAAATAAGTATTTTTGGCCTTCAAAAGGAGAAAGACAGTCAAAACCAGGAAAAACCTAACTCCTAAACCAAACATGACTATGTTTTTATAGGTTGTGATCCTTTCTATGGGATGCGATACAAGATTTCTGGGATGTGATGGGGCATATGAGAAATGATCTTGTTTTAACAGGATGCAACATGGGTCGCGAGGTGCGATTATGTTTCAAAAGGATGTGAAAACACTTAAAAGCTCAACCAAAATTACCCTATGTGATGCTACATTAGAAAAAAGGGTGTGATCCCAAAAATATGGGATGCAACATAGGATATTTGGGAAAAATGGGATGCGATGCGAGATTAATCATATGCGATCCCATATATGGGGTGCGACGCAGAATTGAAATCTCTGTAACTATTGAAAAAATGGACAAAATAAAAAACAAAAAATATGGAAAGGTAGGTTTTGAGGTACTCACTAGCGGTGCATAATCGGTCGGGTGCTGATGTTGATGGGAAATCTCTAATTGATGTTTACTCATGGGGACCACCATCTTCTTTGCAGATCTCTAAAATTACTAAAGACAAAAGTGAAAATGAATGGGTAAAAAATGAATTTTGGGATATATATATTAAACTTTTTTAGCTATTTAGGAGCTCTAGAATGCCTCCCAGACTATCAAAATTCAATTTTGTTCTTTGTGATCTATCAGGAATGAAATCAAACATGCAGACAATGTTTTTAACAGCACAATACACATTTTGCGACAACTTCCCAAAAATGAAGAATTGTTCTACATGTTCCGAAAATGATTCGTAGGCTCTACGTATTCCATTTTATGGGTTCTCTATCATCAAATTGCACATTATTCATCAAAATATTGGTCATACATCATTTTATCATACTCAAAACTCACATTTTCAATCGATCAGTTCAAGTGATGTAACATTCTAAAAAGGAATTTAATTTCTTTTTCCTCTGATTTCATTCCTGAGGGGACATGATCACACTTAAATCAAACAAATTCTTGCTCAAAAATTATTAAAATAACTTCACCATCAAAAGACTAAGGGCATGGAAATTTTCCTCGACTAAGTTAGGACTATTGGATGGAAGGCTTCGATTCTCACAAGCTAGATATCTTATGTCTAAATGTTCTTAGATCTTTATTAAGCTCCTAGGAGCTTCATAATGACATTCATTCGATCAAGTTTAGAGTCAATATTGTCAATTCTCATTCAATCAAGTTCAAAATTGATACCTCAGAGCTCCTAGTAGCTTCGTACTGACCTTTGTTCGATCAAGTTCGGCATCAGTATTATCGATTCTTGTTCGATAATCAAGTTCAGAATTGGTATATTCAAAATCTTTGTTGACCTTTATTTGATAAAGTTCAAAGTCAATACTATCAATCTTTGTTCAATCAAGTGTGAGACTGATCTCATCAGACATTTCATTCAATCATGTGTAGAATTCTCAAACTTTCTGAAGTCAATGTCAACCATTCTTTGAATCAATGCTCTGCTCGCACATCAATTCAAAGAGGGGAAAATGTAACCACCCTAATTTGGTCTGCTCTGACCATAGACCCTATTTTTCCTAAGTGTGATCATACCCCTAACTATTTCATGAAAATTCTTCAATTAATTGACATAATTTATTTTAATCAAATTTAATCTCCTAAGTGATCTTATCACTAAATTATATTAATTGCCTTAGCCAATTAAATCAAATCAAATCAATTAAATCAAAAACAATAAAATACATGGCTAAAGTAATTAACTAAAAGGAATTAAATAAATCCTAATTACAACTCCTTATTTGCAAAAGGGAAAGTCAATTCCCTAGCCAATGAGAGTTAAATCACTTGGATCACCTCACATGGATCACCAAAGATTCAATCTCCACCTCTCTTCAACTTTCAATCCTAACCTCTCATTCCTCAAATTCTTCTATAAATAGAATGAATTTTGAGCTCAATGGGCCCCTAATCTTAAAAGTTGGAAAACATCCTTATGCTGCCCCTAATATTAGAATTCATTTGCAAACTTATGTTGCTCATATTCTTAGAGATTTCTATTGCATTTTAGCTCAACTTTCTTAGAAATTGTCATAATCTTTCATTTGGAGCTTTAAAATGAAATTTTCTTGAGCATTTTAGTTTAAATCCTTTAAATCTTCCATTCTAAGCATGACCGTGTCATTGATTAATGCATAATTTGAGGGCAAATTATAGCATTCTTCAAACTCTTCTTAGATAGGGAGCAATATGTCAAATTTAGTGATAGTTGTGTGCTTTTCCCTTGATTTACATGTTTATTTCACTAATGCAATGACATGTTTATTTCACTAATGCAATGACATATTGAAGTGTTGTGTTGTAGCTAGAAGATCCACAAAATACACACACAATAGGAGATATAAGGAGACAAGAAAAAAAATATGGAGTCAAAATGTGCCCTCCTTCACATTTAGGTGGCAACAATCATTTGTGCGAAAGTAGTAACTTTGTAGACCCAGTCATTTACAACACTACTTATACACATCTCGCTTGGTGTCTTGATCTATATGTGAAAGAACTCTTGATGGCCAAGGAGAGGTTGGATCTTATAGAGATTAAAGAGAAAGAAAGTGACCTCAAAATGCGTGTCCTGACAGCAACAAATAAATCCCATACAAACAATAACAATGCTTTAAAAGTTCAAATCTCAATGTTGTAAGAAACACTATCAATTGGGAAGCTTGAATGGAAAAACATGAAGGATGAATGGAAAAAATAGAGATTTGTATTGGAAGAAAACAAGGTTACAACAAATACTAAGACATATCACGATAAGGAGATACCAATATATCATGCTAGTTTGTTGGGAAAGGTGGGGTTTGAAGAGGAGATTTGTTTTTAGCAGGTACCAATAATTGGGATAAAAACAACAAACACCTTGCAAGTGAGGGTGAAGAGGCAAGACTAACATGAAGAACACACAAGATAGGGAGGTCAAGGGAAGGAATATTAGGTCATCCAATAAAATTATCAAAGGGATAAAATATTATGGTGAACGAGAACACACCCTTGACTTGATGAGGGACTTCTTACAAGAAGTGTTGTTGTGGCAAGGTCAAATCAGTCAAGCTTGGAGGGTTGGAAAATCATATTGTGAGAGAGATAGGCACATCAAGGTAGTCATGCCCAACATTGGTGACAAACAAAATTTACTAAGCAAAAAATATCTCTTGAGGGGTTGTCGCTTCTTTTTAGAGGAGGATCTAACTATGAGACAATAAGAAGAAAGAAGGATGGAAATGGAAAAAATTAGGATAGATAGAAATGAAGGAAAAAGGGCTTGGATCTTCAAGGGAAAAGTAATTATTTCTCATTTTGGCCACCTCCCTAATGTAGAGCAGAAAGTGGGCAGCAAAGATATGACAACAAACACTTCAGTAGGCAGCGATACGTCAAGATCAACATTCACTCATATAGATAATAACTCAAATACGAGTCTTCCATATCAAAACAAATAGCAATCAAATTCAGCCCAGGATTCATTTAGTTTTCTGGAATTTTAGAGGTTATCCATGGAGGGGTGGTCCTAGGTTAGGACCTATTGTGGAAGGCAAAAACATTATTTGTCTCATAGAGACACATGAGCATGAAGGATGTAAGACTCCATTGTTTGAAGGCTATTGGAAGCTAGTAGTGTGGAATGAGGTAGAGGGAAATGGTAAAGGTCATGGAGGCATAATGTTTCTAGTAAAAGAAAGGGAAGGATGTGTCATTTAGTTAGAAAAGGCAGATTCTAATAAACAATTTATATGGCTTAAAATTGTGGAAAAAAAATAGTCTTCTCAGGATAGCAGCTTGTTACTTTGCTCCACGGGTATCTAAAGCTTATAAAAAGTGTGGCCTAGATCACAATGACCCTTATTCTTCCTTAAAGAAAAATGTTGTTATTTTTTCAAAGCGTGGGGATGTTCTTCTTGTCGGAGATTTCAATGCTAGAACAACAAATTTTCAAGCTAGTTTTTAAGCTATAAAGAAAATGGTAACCTTATTTGGCTCATAGAAAAGAGAAAACATCAGTGGGAAAGAGTTTCTGAAGATGCTAAAGGCTACAATCATTTTGGGGAAGAATTGGTTACTCTATGTGGCACTTTTGATCTAATAATTTTTAATGGTCTAGCTAGATGGTCTAAGTGGAGCAATTTCACTTGCAACACATATAATGGGGCAAGCGTGGTGGATTATGTCATTTGTTCACAAATTTTTTATGAGAGAATTGAGGAAGTTGCAATTGGAGAACACATATGGGATCTGAAATATGATCATAGACTGTTCTACATAAATTTGTGTTGGGCAAAGGATAGGCAGCTTGGGGAAAAGAACCAATGCCCTCAATAACCTCCTTCTCAGGGTAGAATCCTGTTGACTTAAAAAAATGGTAACATATTCAAGGCTACTCTTGAGAGAATTTTTAGGGGGATGCATATGCATAGGCATGTTGTTAATATCCATGCGTTATCAAGTCTGATCCATGAGGCTCTCTCAAATGAAAGAGAACTAAAAACATAAAATCTGAAACTAATTATTTCCCAGTTAATGTGTGGTTTGATAAGGAATCCAAGATGGATAGGAGGAATCTAAGGGATTCAAATAAAACAAACCTTGACATTAAGGCTTATAAAAAGATCCTAAAGAAGAAGAAAACTGATTTTATGTTCACAAGGAGAGAGGAGTTGATTTCCCTGAGTAGAAATAACCCTAAACTTTTTTGGAAAGAGCTCCAACCAAGGAAGAAACAAACTAAAAATAATATTACAGCCACTCAATGGTTTGACTATGCTAGGAAACTCTATGAACATGAAGGTGGAGTGGACCAGCCACCTTTGGTCAACAATACTACAACTCTTTTCACCATGCAAGAGATAGAGATGGGTATTAATAATTTGGGTGCGGGAAAAGAAAAAGACCTAGTTGAGATTAAAGAAGAGTATCTCAAGTGGGGTATGAAAACCCTTGCACCACACATTACAAAAATCTTCAACAATATCAGCCAAGAGGGGTTTCCTAAAGATTGGACAATCAACCTTGCAATACCACTTTTTAAGAGTGGCGAAGTCAACAATCCCTCTAATTACAAGACTATAATGATCAATCCTCTCTTTGAAAAACTTTTTGGCAGTATGATAGAAACTATTATCATTAAATTGGCAAAACAAAACCATAAGCGTGCAAAAGGGAAAGCTAGTTTTAGGCCAAAGCACTCAACAATTGATCACTATGTCACTCTGAGGCACATTATCAAAAAAAGGTGGGAGAAAAAAGAGGAGGTTTTTTGCTATATTGTTGACTTTAAAAAGGCTTTTGACACTGTCCCTAGGGACAAGCTTTGGCTCAGGATGGAAGAATTGGGGATTCCTATGCATCTTAAGGTTGATGTTCATAGGATGTATGAAGAGGTGAAAGTCAAAATTAGAACCTCGGCTGGCATTTCAGAATGTTTTAGGAGTGATACCGAGGTCAAACAAGGTTGTCCTTTATCTCCTACCTTGTTTGGAATATACATAGATAAAATTGAAGAGTGGTTAAACATGCAAATGGTGAGGGTATCCATTTAGACAAATTCGTAATAAAGCTGCTCCTATATGCAGATGATCTCATTTTGATTGCCAAATCTGTCTGTGGGTTGCAAGAACATTTATTTTCTCTTGAGTGCTTTTGCATTATGGTGGAGATGCAGGTCAATATTATCAAGACTAAACCTATGGTTTTCTCTAATAATAATAAAAACATCAACATGAGTTTTATTTTGGTGGCAGCATTCTTGAGGAAGTTGTGGAGTATAAATATCTCGGCATTGATTTCAACAAACATCTAAGCTGGGCAGGTTGCAGAAATAAAAGGACTTTAGGTGGATGGAAGGAATTTTATGCTCATCAAAAGAGGTGTTTTGAAGTGGAGGTTTGAGATTGGAAAACTATTGAAACCTTGTTTGGTCTTCTTGTGTTGTTGGTTGTTCTTTATGGGTGTGAATTATGGGCCAGCAACACTTCAATAGCATAATGGAAGCAAATCGAAGGAATCCAAAAGCATTTGATCACAAGAAAATTTAAAATTAAAAGCACTATCCCATATGATATCATGCTAATAGAAATGGGGGCTTCCCCTATCGAGACGCTTTCTATGGTTCGCCTAATAAGCTATCTAAAAAGAATAAAAAAATGGAAGGAGATAGATGGCCTAAAGTTGTCTTTAATGATACATTGTGTAAATGAAAAAAGATGTGGATGCAAAAAAAATCAAGTGGATGAGGAAATGGAATATCCAATTCAATATGTGCCCCACAAATAACAAATAAATAAAGGTCTTCATTATGGAGAAATTTTACAAGAGAAATTGGGGAAATGGGATTGGAAGGAAGAAAATATATTATATCAATGAGTTCAACCCCGCATGTGATCAACTCCAAAAAGAGTACATAGGCACCAACATTTCTTGGAGAGCAAAAATTCTTATTGCCTAGCTAAGAACCAACTCTCATCAACTCCACTATGAGACCGGGCGTTGGAAGAGGCCAAAGGAGGCTTGAGAGGAGAGAATTTGCATGTTTTGTAACTTTGGGAGAGTGGAAACCGAACATCACTTTATTTTAGAATGTGAAGCCTACAAGAAAAATAGGGATAAATTTTTGGATATTATATCAGATAGTTCTTGGGATAACCTATTCAGTGAGGAGTACATTGAGAAGTTAGGTGGGCTCATCATCAGCTTGCACAAGAAATGAACTGAGTTACTGAAGTTAGTCTAGGTTTCCTTGCTATCCCATAGGCTATGTTTAGCCTCGTGGACATAAATTTTTTTATCTTATCTTATCTTACATCCTCACAAGTCTTTTGCTTCTCAAGTGTCACCCACCACTTTATATTTTTATTTTCAAACTTTGAACATCGGCCTTTATTTTTATATTTTCATGTCCTCCATCCTCGCATATGTGAACTTGAAGGAATATGCCACTTACACCTAGCGGGGAGCAAATATGTGATGCATGGAGCTCGAGGAACACATGCCCACAAACTTATTCAATTGCCTCCCTTCAAACTTCTAAAACCTTTTCAATTGCACATTAAAATAATATTTTTAAATAAAAAATAATTTAAACAATTTCATCCTTTATCTCTATTGTGGAATATTTTGTTTCTAGAATTTTTAAATCATTAAAATAATTTAGAATTTCTCCTATTTTACATTGACCAAGATGAGGCTCCATTAACACCTCCATCTATAAAAGTATTATTATTTAAATAAATAATAATTTTAAATAATAATCCACTTTTAAAATCAGATTAAAATTTCCTTATGTCCTCAAGGTGAATGTCGGGTCCCCTTGTGGGCCCGACCTTAGTTTTTCATTTTGAAATAATTTCACCCTTGAATAGTATAAATGTGAACTTGAATACATCTAGAGCATAAAAACTGAAGTGGGTTATCATTTAAATTTGATTCTTGACACTTCTATTCTGTGACTAAAACATGTCAGGCAGTCTCCAAAATGGCCTCTAAAAACTGATCAAATGTCTTTTTGGAGCCATGAAAATACACTCGTATGCTAACTAATGATAGGAGAATTAGGTTACCAAAAATAATGGCTTGATGTAATCTTGTTTGTGATATTTTAATCTTCAAGGTTTCCTACATAAGTGTTTTAGAATCTAGACATGCTAGAACACATCCAAACCTTGCTAACCATGTGTTCTGAAAAATACAGAATCTTACTCTAGGACACCACCACTGGACATGCAAGTTCATTTAGGTACAATGAACACATGTGAAAATGAGTTTTTCATAAATTAATCTCCTCTGTAAAATAACAATGGTAAAAGTTGACCTTCTAAAACTTTCTAGAACATGCAAATATCAAAACTCTGTAAATTGTGTTTGCTTTTGGCTGTGAAAAAATATCAAACTAAATCTTGGGCTTCTGCAATTGACAAACGAAGTACACAAATATAGGAACCAACCCATTTTTCATGAAAGTGTACTAATTCCAAAATATTAACTCTCAAAATTTCCCCTCCAATAAATTTGGCACAATGTAGTTAACCATTTTCAACAAAATTAATTTTCTTTGAGCTCACAAAAATATCAAAAAGAGTTATGGGGTTCTAAAAATGGATGCAAATGTACATTATTATGAGGAAAATTGTAGGTAGTAATAGAAGTTTCATGAAAATCATCTACTTCTTAAATGTTAACCTTTGTAATAAGCTACTTTGGCAAGTCTAATAACGTGCTGACAACAATCATCTTTGAAACCTTCAACTTTCCATTTTGAAGACTGATAAAATTTGACTATGGGGAGCTAAAAATGGATATGGACGCTTACATATGTCCACAAGTGTTCCTACCAAGATTTTTTTTTCATGTAAATCACTTAATCTCAAGTTATTAGACTTCAAATTATGCAACTAAGAAAAATTTTGCAGGGGTGTCTCTGAATGCCTTAGTCATTTTTTTCATCAAAGGTTGTTCATATTTTAGCAAAATATGAAGGTGCCAATAGTAGCTCTATATGGGTATCCATGACCTGTTGGAAATGAGTTGAGTAACTAAGAGGGGAGGGGTGAATCTGTTACCACAAAAACAAATCCAAGTCCCTTGGATGTCTTAAACAAATTTATCATTGTTGCTTGATTAACACAGATTTTCTACTATCACTCGGTTAACATAGCAAATATTAAGATATTAACTATGATTATCCTTTAATAATTAATTATAGAGATATAAACCATAAATCAAATGAAATATACACAGATAACACCAATATTTAACATGGATACCCAATATGGGAAAAACCACCAATTGCAACTAGGCAGTGTTTTTCACTCTTCTAAAGTGAGCCATGTTAAGAACCAACCCCGTTAAAGGTTACAATAAAACACTATTAGGTGTGAACCTATCAGAGGATTTAGTCACCCTGTAAGGAGTGGCCTTGTAAGAGGTCTTCAAACACTTCAATTTAGAAATGTCACCTTGTGAGAGGATTTACAAAAGACTATTAAGTCTACTCTGTTAAGAGATTTTGATCACTGCCATAATTGTTAGAAAGTAGCAAAGGATCGACCTATTTTGATAAGAAACTATCTTTTCTGATTTAGATGTCTATTCTAGATTTAATTACTTGATCCTCACTGAGCAGATATTCTATTGCAGTTCTTTGTTTTCTATCTTCAATCATAATCCCATCTTATTTCACATTCACTCTTCATGTCATAACCACCTATCTTCTTCACACTTGCACACTATTCAATTCAAACTTGACCTTATATAAATATGATAAGCCTTGTCAAGTTGGCCTTAATATCCTTCCAAATAAATAATAAAACTCATGTCTATCGGCTGCATATAACCAATTATCCATAAAATATAAACTACTATTAGTCGGTTGACACTAACAGTTTAACTCGGTCAACACTGAAATCCTTCAATGCCCGACCAACACTGTAATGCCCGAGTGAACTCGGTTAGAACTTAAAATCACTTTGGTACTCTTCAATGCCTGAGAGTGTTTGGCATGAAGTGACTATGCTCAGATAGGATTAGACATTTGTGTAAACATCACTATACTTGTGTAAACATCAATGACAATACACAATTGAATAATTGTCATCAATAGTCTCTCTCTTTGGCATTGATGGCAACACAACATTTCATAATACAAAGAATTATAGAGCAACAGCCATAAGAATGAAATTTTTATTAATTTCCTTAGCTTCATTCTGATTCTCATCCAAAAAATCCCTCTGTCTTCATAATCACTGAAATATAGATTTCTCCCTCTTACATTAATCTATGTTTTTGATCAAGTTCTCCCTCTATCATCAATCTCTTCATCAGTAATATTTATGACATACAATAATAGCTCCCTCTTTGAAAACCAATTCCAAAGACACCAACTGAATAT
>MU226878.1:223653-262523 GCA_018584345.1 Thuja plicata | reverse complement strand
TATATATCCAATGAAGTTGTAATGTACCTATTTGTACTGATTCATATGCAATAAGCTCTAAATACCTGCATCAATGTGTTAAGTTTGTCCTATATCTCGGTTGATGCATTACTAAACTATGTTTTAGTGATCCTCAGTTAGGGGAATTACCCCTAGATTTCCTCTAAGATACAAAAATGCATCCTTAGGTAATGTTTTTGTGAATATGTCTGCAATTTGTTCTTTAGCATTCACATATTCTAATCTTACTTCTTTGTCCTAAACCAATTCTCTCAATAAATGATACTTTATTGCAATATTTTTAGTCTTAGTATGCATCACAGGGTTCTTTGCAATTTTAATAGCACTAGTGTTGTCACAGTAGATAATAATTGGTTCTATGATTTACACCTTCATACCTGACAACAACTGTTTGAACTATATGATATTTGAACAATTTACTGATGCAACAACATACTCTGCTTCTGTTGTAGATTGATAAATGTAGTTTTGTTTCTTTCTTATCCAGGAGACTAACCTCTTTCCAATAAATAATGCTCCACCACTTGTGCTCTTTCTATCATTAACACTTCCAACCCAATCAGCATAAGTACTTCAAATCAAATTTCCCTCCTTTCTTATACCATAATCTATAATCTTTAGTACCCTTAAGATATCTCAGAACCCTTTTGATAGCCATCAAATGATTCTCTCTAGGATTAGCTAAAAACCTTGCAACAATACCAACTGCTAATGTAATATCAGGTCTGGTGTGAAAAACATATTGAAGTTTACCAATCATGGATCTGTAGGTAGTCTGGTTTACTTCCTTTGAATCATCATCCTTGGAAAACTTATGTCCAGTAGGCATAGGTGTTCCAACTGGTTTGGAGTCTTCCATCCCAAATTTCTTCAGTAGCTCTTTGATGTACAAGCTACTATTATCATTAGTTCTATGGAATCCAATACTTATTAGGTAACTATGCAATCTTTCATACCAGGCTCTAGGAGCTTGCTTCAGTCAATACAATGCTTTGTGTAATTTTCAAACCATATTCCTTTTGTTAGAATCTACAAAACCTTCAGGTTACTCAATATAGACTTCTTCTTCAATAATTCCATTCAAGAATGTAGATTTTACGCCCATTTGATATACCTTGTATCCTTTATGTGCAACATATGCCAGAAGATTTTTGACTCCTTCAAGTCTTGCAACAAGAGAAAAAGTTTTACCATAATCAATACCCTCTTCTTGAGCATATCCTTTGCATACTAGTCTTTCCTTGTTTTTGGAAACTTCTCCTTTTTCATTCATTTTTTTTCTGAAAACCCACTAAGTACCAATCACATTTTATCTTTTGGTCTAGGTACAAGAGTCCAGGTTTTGTTCTTTTCTATTTGCTCAATTTCTTCATTCATTTTGTTGATCCAGCTTTCATCATTCAATGCATCTTTACTAGTTCTAGGTTCAATTTAACTAAGCAAACATGTACCTTTAATTTTTTTCCTTGTCATTACACCTTCTATCTGATCTCCAATTATTTGTTTAGGTGCATGATGCCTTATGACATATTTTGCAAGTACACGATCCTTCCTTCTTGATTTTGGGCTTGTTCCACTTGGTTCACCATGCTCAAAATTTATGTTCTGTTCTTCTGTCTGATACTTGGGTTCCACTATCTAAGACTCGGGTGCCTCTGTCTGAAACTCGGGTGCCTCTGTTTATGACTCAGTTCCCTATGTCTATAATTCAATTTCTTCAGTCTGTGAATTAGTTTCCTTTACCAGCAGCTTGGGTTGCACAGGCTGCAACTCAAGTTGAACTGTTTGAGTTTGTGTAGATGAAAACAATGGTTGACAGGGATGTTGTCCAATCACCATTTCTTGTGTCTTAGGTATAGTATCAGGTTCCAATACACAAAGTTTCTGTAATCTAGAGACACTTTACTGCTTTGTTCTTCTCCTCTTTCTGCAAACTCATCAATCCTTACATGCACACTTTCTATGAATTTATGAGTAGAAATATTCAAACATTAATATGATTTTCTTTTACAGTAGCCTAGGAATATACCTTCATCACCTTTTACATCAAATTTTCCATTTGTTTCTTCCTTCAAGATGTAACATTTACTTCCAACTACTTTGAAATAACAAACATTAGGTTTATAGCCATACCGTAATTCAAAAGGTGTCTTCTTAGTACCTTTCTTTAGTTGAACTCAATTCAAGGTGTGAATTTCAGTGTTGGTGGCTTCCTTCCAGTATTTGGTAGCAACATTCTTTTCAATTATCAGGGTTCTTGCACAATCCATAATGGATATGTTCCTTCTTTCTGCTATACCATTCTGTTGTGGAGTAACTGGGGTAGATACTTGTCTTTTGATTACTCTTTCATTGCAGAATTCATTGAATTCATTAGAAATGAATTCTCCTCCTCTGTCAGATCTTAAGCATTTAAGTTTCTTTCTTGTTTCTTTTTCAACTCTGGCTAGGTACCATTTGAACTTATGAAAGGCTTCAGATTTTTCTTTGAGAAACATAACAGTCATCATTCTAGAATGATCATCAACAAATAGAATGAAATACTTCTCACCTATGTAACTTGTTGTTCCAATTGGTCCACATAAATAAGTATGTACCAATTCCAAAACTTATTATGTATTGTAATTCTTTCTCTTGAAGCTAGTTTTTCCCATCTTCCCTATTTGACATTATTTTCATATTGCTAGTTCAGGTTTCTTCAGAATAGGAATTCCTTTTACTCTTTTGTTCGTGCTTATGTTAACCAGGTTATCAGAGTTCACATGACATAACCTTTTATGCCATAACCATCTTTCTTCTACTTGTGCAATAAAACATGAACTTTCATTGAGATCAAGATAAAATAGATTACCTATTGTTTGTATGCTAGTTCCAACTAGGTTTCCCTTACCATCCAGGAGCTTGGCCTTACCATTCATTAATACTACCTTGAAACCAATTTTATTCAGTTGCACCACACTTAGTAGATTGCACCTTAGTCCTTCAACCCAATAATAATTATCACATTTGATTCCTTCTATTAAAGAAATGCAACCTTTACCTTTCACATAGTGGGGTTCATCATTCCCAAAACTGGCACTCCCACCATCATAGTGCTCAAGATGTTCAAATTTGGTTTTATCACCAGTCATGTGGTGAGAACAATCACTATCAAGTATCCAAGTGTCATTCTTGCTAATATGAGAATATAGTGTTATCTTTCATTATCTTCATTATCTGACTCATCCTTAATAGAAATATAGACCATTTCATCTTCATCTTGATCACTATTAGAATCTTTAGCAATATAACAGATTTCTTACTTTTGTCTTTGTATCTTTTGTAGCTTTTGAAATCTTTCTTGCCTTTGTACTTGTTGTACTTTTTCTCACCTTTGTCTTCCTTGTTTGGACACTTAGCAGCAATGTGACCAACTTCATCACATGAAAAGAAAATTAATGGTATTCTTCCTTTGTATTGTCCTTTTCCTTTTGCATCTCTCCTTACAAGTAATGCTTCAATGATTTCCATATCTTCATCATTAGATTCATCATCACTGTCATTTTCAATCTGTTTTCCTTTCATCATTCCAAGGTTTAATTTAGCTTTGAATGCAAACTCAATATTTCTAAGATTAGGAGAGTAATTGTCAAATTTATCCAACTCAAAGGTTTTAAGTCTTCCATCCAATCCATCTAGAGTTATACCATTACTGCATCTCATCTCTTGAATAGCTGAAAATTTAATTGCATAGATAGGAAGTAAAGTTATCAATACCTTACTAACCACTATTGTGTCTTAAATTACTCCACCGATAGCTCTGATAGCACTGACACATTTCTTGATTCTTTCACTGTATTTTGTAATGTCCTCTCCTTCTTTCATTTTAATCTGATCAAATTGAACTTGGAGACTTTCTACTTTGGCTCTCTTTACATTGACATGCCCTCCATGAATATCATACAGTTTGTTCCACATATTAAAGGCAGTAGGGAAGTCCTTAACTTCATTAAATTTAGAATAGCTAAGTACAAAGGCTATATCATTCATCATTATGTTATGATGCTTCATGTCTATCATCTGATCCACAATCAAAGGTCTCGATGGTTCCACATACCTATGGTCCAAGAATTGCAAACCAGTATCTCCAATGGTAGATAGATGTAGCCTCATCAAATCTTTCCATGCAGGAAAATTATCTTTGTTAAGCTTCAAGATCTCCCTTCTATAAGACATCTCTGATCTTTAGCTTAGGCCTTGAAACATTCCCTATAAGAACTTGCATCTCTAATACCAATTGTTGTAAATGCGTTGAGTAAATGAGAGGGGAGGGGTGAATTGGTTACCACAAAAACAAGTCCATGTCCCTTAGATGTCTTAAAAAAATTTGTCACTATTGCTCGGTTAACACAGACATTCTACTATCACTCGGTTAACATAGCAAATCTTAAGATATTAACTATGATTATCCGTTAGTAATTAATTGCAAAAACATAAACCATAAATCAAATGAAATGTCCACAGATAAAACCAAAATTTAACATGGAAACCCAATATGGTAAAAACAACCAATTGCAACTAGTCATTGTTTTTCACTCTTCTAAAGTGAGCCCTGTTAAGAGCCAACCATGTTAAAGGTTACAATATTACACTGTTAGGTGTGACCTTGTTAGAGGATTTAATCACCCTGTAAGGAGTGGCCTTGTAAGAGATCTTCAAACACTTCAATGTAGAAATTTCACCTTGTGAGAGGATTTACAAAAAACTGTTAAGTCTAATCTGTTAAGAGATTTTGATTTCAGCTACAATTGTTAGAAAGTATTAATGGATTGACCTATTTTGATAAGAAACTATATTTGTTGTTTTAGATCTCTTTTCTGGATTTAATTACTTGATCCTCACTGATCGGATATTCAGTTTCATTTCTCTGTGTTCTATCTTCAATCAGAATCCCATCTGACTTTGCCTTCACTCTTCATGTCATAAACACATATTCTTCACACTTGCACACTATTCAATCCAAACTTGACCTTATATAAATATGATAAGCCTTGTCAATTTGGCCTTAATATCCTTCCAAATAAATAATAAAACTCATGTCTATTGGCTGCATATAACCAATTATCCATAAAATATAAACTACTGTTAGTCGGCTGACACTAACAATTTAACTTGGTCAACACGAAAATCCTTCAACACCCAACCAACACTGTAATGCCCGAGTGACCTCGGTTAGAACTGAAAATCACTTTGGTCCTCTACAATTCCCAAGAGTGTTTGGCATGAATTGAATATACTTGGATAGGATTAGACATTTGTGTAAACATCAATGAAAATACACAATTGAATAATTATCATAAACATGACCTTGTAGGAATGGTAAGAATTCAAAGCTTTTGGGAGTGCCCACTCCATTGGGCTCCATTGCAACTAAGTGAAAATCAAACATATTCTTCAATTGGTAGCCTCGGGCCACCAAAAATGAAAAACCAATATCCACCTCTGTCATATATCTAATTTTTATTATGCATTAGTATGAACAACCTAAAAATTCCATTAACAAACATATGATCGTACACATTAAAAATGACATTTCTAAACATTCTTCTCAATATTCCACTATTAGTTGCACCTCCATCAATCTTCTCTTTACATACAAATTTGAAATAATTGATGTTGTTATTTCCTTCATTAATAATTAAGGTGTATATGCTACACTCACCAAATGGAACATCCTTGTGTTGCATGTAACATTCATTATTATCAATGATATTTCCATGCATCATGAAATGATATCCCAGTTGAAATGGAAAATGAAAATATTCATATTTCACCACATAACTAGAATCATTTGGTTTGTTTTCATCATAATTTTTCATATCAAAGAAACAAATTATCATACTCATTCTTGTGCACTTCATGCAAACATTTAGGAAATTATTCCTACACAAATAATTTTGATTACATTGTTGGTTCATCTCCTAAACCATTATGCATATCCATGTAAAAGCCTTCAAAACAATACTCATATAAGCTTAGGAATACATCATCATTAAGGTCATCATATTTTTATTTTTATTTTATCATTTATGCTATGAAGTGTTTGAATGAGA
Organism: Thuja plicata; assembly: GCA_018584345.1. Taxonomy (NCBI): domain Eukaryota; kingdom Viridiplantae; phylum Streptophyta; class Pinopsida; order Cupressales; family Cupressaceae; genus Thuja; species Thuja plicata. The sequence continues at coordinate 256,410 of MU226878.1, read as the reverse complement.
GAACACTGAGAGGGGGGTTGAATCAGTGTTCTACAAATTTTAACCTTATTAAACTGATCCACAAACCACTTAGCACATATAATGAAAATCAAAAGCATGAATATAAAGTAAATAAAAATAACACCATAACAAAATGATTTTATCGTGGAAATCATGTTAGGGGGAAAATCATGGTGGGGATGGTACTCACAAGATAATACTCTACAGAAATATTATCTTACGATAAAGGGGAATGCACATGCATTCAGACTCACTACCTAGAGCTCACTGCTCAAATACAATAAGGGATACAACCTTGTGGAAGGCTCACTCCTTACATAATCAATTTAATGATCCTAAGAAGTGTTTAACTATTTTAATAGCATCTAACAATGCCTGGTTACAGTTTCGCATAAGCACATAACACAGATCAGCTACACTTTATCTCTGACTTCCTTGTATTACAATTCTCCACTGATTAGAAATTCAGATCTTCAAATTTTTGTACAAGATCCTTCACTTAACACCTTCTTTCACTTCTCGCATGCATCAACTATATTTTCAAACCCTAAAAATTGATCTTATAGGTCCACAACCAAAAAATTGATCGCACCATGTTGGCTCAAAAATTCTCTAGGAAAATTTGTACCATGTTGACCAAGTCTGTCAAATTCAAAATCAAATATCAATTCATAACACAATAATCATGTGCATGCCTCTATACATGTTGACTCCACCATTAGAACATAAGATTTATCACAAAAAACAATTTACCACATCCGCAAAATTAATTTACCATATAGGTCAGTTTCTCTAACGTGCAAATGTAATATTGATACACAAATTCCCCTAATCTTTGAGAAAAGAGAAAGCAACCTCTCTATGCTCCTTCATTTTCAACGTCTCCATCAAAGGCACTGACACCTTCATCTGAGATAGTGTATGTTTCATGTCAAAAGAAGGAAAACTTAGAATATCCCCACTAGAAGCCTTACCTTTGGTTTCTTTCGATTTATTCATTCTTTGATCAACAATGGGAACTTCCTTGCTTTGACCCTAACATTTATCTTTATTTTGAACTGTGGTTTCAGAAGAACTCTCTTTTATAAACAATGAACCAAGATTTCCCTTATCCCTATCCAACTTTCTATTTCTTAAATTATAAGCACTCCTAGCTTGAGCAATTGCAGCAATAGTGAGAGATCTCACCTCTTCATCACTACGTCTTCTTAATTGTACATGTTCGTCTTTTCCATTTGCAACATTTATGGTATGATGCATAACATCATATAGTTCAACACTTTCCTTTTTAGCATATTTCATGAACATATTTACCTTAGGTACTTCCTCCTCTTAATCACTTTTCTCATCTTCATCCTTAGTAGACCCTGCCAAAGCTTGTGCAACTGCACATACAAGAGGGGAATGTGGCATATTGCAGGGTACACACCAAGAAGTATTCTCTACATTGTGTACATTATTTATTTTCAAAGCATCAGGAGTACCCCTATTTTTTACATTACTTGTTCCTTCTGCAAGAGGTTTACTATCCTTCCAATTTGTTTTATAGGGCATGTCCTGCAATCTATAAGGCTTATCAAATATTTGATTTTTTTGTCTGTTACTCTGAAAGCCTCTCCCACTTTTATCCACCTTATTAGTTAGGTCATTCATTGCAGTGACTATTTTATCAACTTTATCATTTTTTATTTTCTTCCTTGGAAATTTTATTAGATTGACCCTTAGGGTCTTTCCATAACCTATCATCATCTCTGTTCCAAAGTTTACCTGATGCCCTTCTATTACTTTCAATGTTTATTTCCATCTTGAAAGCATCCCTTAATGTACAAGGATTCTTATCCCTCACAAGATAGGCAATTTTACTATCCAATGCATTGCAATATGTGGTAAGACGTACATTTTCATCTAACCTCAGCACTTGGAATAGTTTATGCATGGCCTTTTGGAATCTTCTATTGAGTTCAGATACAGTCTCATTTTGAAACTTCTTAATATTATTGAATTCATTCAACATATGTACTGGATTCACCTGATCACCATATTGTTCTATAAAACACTATGTAAATTCATCCCAAGAACTAATGCTTCCATCAGCAAGGTCATTCAAACTCAAGACTCTCAATCTTCTTAGCTTTCCTATAAGTTTCCATCGTTATTATCTTTTACTCTCAAGTGGTTAAGCCCTTATTTCAAGAGTCCAGACTCAGATACCAATTTTTGGATTAACTATGGAAAGATAAGTACTGAGAGGGGAGGGGTGAATCAGTATTGTAAAAACTTTTAACATCTACTCTGAACATTTACTAAACTAAATACATTGCAGATAAACATTATAAAGCATATAACTCAAAACATATAAACATATTCCCATGAAACCATGATTTTTGGTCATGCAAAAATCCTTTGTTAGAGGAAAAAACTACGGTGGGGATGGCACCCACAATCCTTCACTAATGCAATAAAAAGGTTTCTCAATTAGAGCTACAATATTTAGCTACTTCTGATAGCCTACCCTATTAGGAGTACAAAAAGACTTATTCAGTCTACCTTGCTAAATGATTTTACAATCTCTAGTCTAAGAGACGTACCATGTTAAAGGATTTACAAAATGAGACCTATTAGGGCCTACCCAATAATGGGATTTAGACTCTTCTCAATACAATAAAACTCAATACAAAATGTATGTGAAAATGCATCAATCAAATGCTATTCAGACTCTCTATGCTCAATGATTTTGTTACCTCTTACTACACTCGGTAACATCAAAATTATTCATTTTCATTGTTCTGCTATAACTGCTCTGTACTCGGTTCTGCTCTTTCTCTGTCACTCTCTCATACTCTTTATTACATTCTCTTACATGCTCATACACTCTTGTTATGTTCTTCACACTTTGAAATTTTATATGATGTTTAGGCGGTGGAAAAGTTGTAGGTATTTCTCCTTCAATGGTGTAGGTTAAGTGGTGCAAGGTTGGTTTCATTCCCAACGCATTATTCCTCTAGTTTTTTTCTGGTGAGTCTACCTCGTGATCATGTACAATTAGGTGTTTACAATCACAATGTTCTAACTAACACTCACCTTGGATTCTGTAAAACATTTTGTGCTCGGTGTCCAGATTCAATGTATCTGCATTGAATAGTTATGTCAGCTCTGTGATTCTCGGTAACATGCTTTGTTCTTGCTTGGTGACATAGTTCTCTCGACTTAGTAACTATATCTTCTTGGTGACTAACACTTCTCAAAAACCAAATTGCTCGGTAATCGTCACTGCTTGCTGCTTGTCTATGCTTGGTGCTTTAATTGATTTTATTTATCGTCTGTCTCTTTTCTCTTTACCGACTGACTTTATTAACTCCTTTTCCTTTCACTTACTGACTCTTATGATCAATATGAATTTGATAAAAACTAATGACAACAAAATAACTCTTAGGAGTATCAACTATTATTATCATATCAATGAGGCGTTGCCATCAATACCAAAGGGAGATATTGTTGGCATAACTGATGCAAAGCTTTATTGAGTGTTTATTGGTACAAGTTTGATAATAGGAAGATCAGTTATTGTGGTGTCATTGATGTTAACATGGTGTTGTGTTTATTGATAGTGTTTCTAATGTGCTACCAAGTATGAGTACAGATGAATTTTGTGTTGTGGTAATAATTGGGGTGTTTGATCATTGTTGGAGACTCAGGGATGTCTCTAGATGCATTTTTTATGATCACGTAAGCTAGGAATATAAATGGAGCAAGTTATGATCCATTGAAGGGAAACTAGATAGACAAAAGAACATACATTAACATACAGTGAATGATTTGATTGTTCTACCAAATTGGTATGGATTTAAGTGTTGCAGTCATGACAAGATTATCTTGACTAGGTTTTGTTATTGATACTATGATCACTACAAGATTGGAGTACCACAAGGCATGGTTTTAGTTGACAGAAGATTATTTTGTGCAAGTTAGAAAATGTTTGAACAAAGTTGAGCAGTTGATGTTAGATCGGTGAGAGATGATGATGCAATCGATTGCAGTGGATTTTTTTATGATCTAGATGTCAAGGTGACATTTCATAACATATTTGTTAATTATTTTCTATTTCTTTTCTCTTGGTGATCATATTTAATCAATTTTTGGTAGCATGTTAATAAGGTAAAAAAGGTTTGATTGTTCTTGATTTAAATCAAATGTGTGATGGATCTGAAGGCCAACATGGACTTGAAATTGTAATAACTAATTGGTAACATGTTTTAGGGTTCAAGAATTGAGAAGGAATGAATTATAATAATAAAATTCAAATGTATTAGATCATTTTTAAGGTGGTGGCCGCCTAATGAGCTTGTAATGTATTTATATGTAAATTAAGGATTATGCAAGTGTAGATTGTAGATGCAAAGGTGTGGTCAAGTGAAGAGTGAAGATAGTCTACAAGAAGTAGAAGTGTTGTGCTTAATTGGAGCTAAACAAGCAGAGGAGAAGCGCTACACTCAAATAATTGTACTTGTAGATTTCTAGCAATTTCTGCAAGAAAATCCATTAACCAGGTAGACTTTAACATGTCTGATTTGTAAATCCTTTAACAAGGTGGCTCTTTAACTAGGTTCTGAAATCCTTTAACAAGGTTACTCCTAATAGGTTAAAGATCCTAACAAGACTAGAGGTAAACCCCTTAACCGAGTGAATCCTAACAGAGCATCATTGTAAGCTCCTAATAGGGTCAGGCCTTTAAAATGACACATTTCATAAGAGTGCAAATATTTGTGGGTGATAATCCCCACCATGGTTTTCACCCTTAGTCAAGGTTTCCATGATAAAAATATTGGTTTTATTTTGTTGCACGTGTGGATTATTATTTGTTTACTTTGTTTATTGCATGCATAAGGTTTATGGTGTTGAATGAATTGTGAAGAGTTTTAGGTCTGATAGATTATTGATTCAACCCCCCCCCCCTCTCTCAGTAATCTTGGACCTTATAGTATTAACAAGTCCTTTCATCATAAATCAATGGTGGAACCTTTCCTTTCCAAGTACTTTGCTGACATAATATCACACCACTTAGCTAGATGAGTAGCTAATTTCCATTCCACTTTAGCAAGGACAGTGACCATCAATAAAATGTATAAAACAACTTAATGTTATGTTAGGAGATAGATCATGAATAAAATTTATAATATCTTCTTGATTTAGGATTTTTGACGATGAAGATAAGATTTAGGTGAATAGAGAGGATCAATAGTGATATAATTTCTTAGGTTAACATGTTTATCTTTTCCCTCTCGCACCTAGGCATCTTTGTGAGGAGAGGATCTATTACTACTCTTGAATGTTACATCTGTATTGGGGAGATCATTAATAGGAGTATTGAATCTATCCTAGTTAACAATAGATAGCCTAAGAGAGGTAAAAATTTTGTTCATTTCAATATCATCTCTAAGATTATCATTTTCTACAAAAGTTCTTATGAGATATAAAAATTCCATGAATTTCCTTAAGAATATTATCATAATACAACATTTAACATGGATAAAAGATTTGAAAAATAATTTACAAGTAGGAAATATCTTTGAAATTCCAAATGTAAGAGTACCATGAATGAATGCAAGAAACATGAAGTGGAAGAATCCAGTACCGAACACATGATTTTGATAAATGTAACTAAGAATAAATGTATTGAAATGTAAAATAGAAAACCTAGGGTCTAAAATGCCAAGGGGAAGCTGAAATTTGAATTTGAATTGAGTTCAAAACATGAGACCAGGTAAAAGAGGTGATACGTGCTAAAATATGGCCTAGGTGAGAAATAAATTTCATAAGAATGAAATTACGATGCTACAAATGAAAATAAAAACTTCAAAACCAAGGAGGCATTGCATAAGTGGTTAGTTGCACCATTTGGGCTAACCAATACACCAAACATATTCATGCAACTCTTGAACAAGGTACTAAAAGAGTTTTTGGGTAAATATTTTGTTATTTATGATATTTTCACTTTTAGTAAGAAATTAGATCATTATTTGATGTATATTAATAAGGTATTAGAAAAGTTAAGATAAGAAAAGTTGTTGATTAACCTCAAGTATTGTAGATTTGTGAAGAAAGAGTTTGTGTACTTGGAATTTTTTGTCTTAATAGATGGTCATAGAATGGACCCCAAAGGCTATCCTTGAATGGCCTACCGTACAAAGGTTTACTAAGGTGAGATATTTTAATTGTTTGGAAAGTTTTATATTGAATATTTATGAAAGGTTTTAGTAGTATTTATGCACTTGCTAACCAAAACAATGAGAGGAGACAAGAAATAAGTCAAATGGACAACAAAGGAAGCAAGGAGTTTTGATTTGTTGAAAAGAAAAGCCATAGAGAAACGTACATATTGAAACTTCAAATATTTACTAAGGTATTTTAGGTAGATTATGATGCTAGTGATAGAAACATTGGAGCCACTATGAGTTGAGAGGGTAAACCCATTTCTTTAGTGAAAATATGAATGATGCAAATGAAATATTATGTTTATGATATTGAGTTTTATGCTATAGTTTAGGCCTTGAATAAATGGATACATTACCTTTTGACAAAAGAGTTTATTTTATATATCGATCATCAAGATTTACAATATTTGAATAGGCAAGCAAAGTTGAATCAAAGGCATTTGAGATGGGTTGAGTTTTTTCAAAGTTACACTTTTAATTTGAAGCACATGAGTGAAAATTCTAGTAGAGTTTTAGATGCCTTAAGTAGAGTAAAAATATATTGATAGAGATGCAGATTGAAGTTGTTGGGTTCCAAAAACTCAAGAGTTTGTATCCAGGGGATCCTGGTTTTGGAGAGGCTTGGAGATCTTATGCAAAGCTTGTTACTTTAGATAGGACAAGGTGGATAGATTTTATAATCCAATATGGGATACTATTTATAGGAAGTCATTTGTGCATTCTAAGGAGCTCCATAATGGAAAACCTAATTAAGGATAGGCATAGTGGAGGATTAGTTGGACATATTGGATGAGATAAGATAATAGCTCTTATTAGTGAGTATTATTATTATCCATAATTGTAGAAATATGTGAAGAGGTCTTTATATAGTTGCAGAGTATACTAGATGGCGGAAGGAAAAAGTTAGAATATAGAGCTATATCAACCATTACTTGTACCAAAAGGTCATGGGAGGATATCAATATGGATTTTATTTTTGGTTTACCAAGGAAATAGAGAGGATACAATTCATTTTTTTTGGTGATGGATAGATTCTGAAAGATGTCACATTTTATTCCTTGTAAGAATACTAATAATGATGTTCATGTTGTAGAGATATGTTTTAGAGAGGTAGCCAGAACTCACAACTCACAATCTACCAAAGAGCATTTTTTTAGATCGAGATACCAAGTTTGTTGGTTATTTCTAGAGATCATTATAAAAAAAATTTAAGACATATTTGACCATCCATAGATTCATGGGTAGATAAAAGTGGGGAATAGGAGTTTTGGTAACCTAATAAGATGTTTGGTAGGAGATAAGCTGATGCAGGAGCATCTTGGGTCCTTGGCAGTCCTTCTCAACCAAAAATATGTTTACTTTCAGTTCAGTCTATTCTTTGTCACTCAGCTTCTATTGCTCAGTATCCTTGCCGAGATGCTCAATCATGCTTGTTGCTATTGCTCGGCTTTTATTTTTTGGAGTGCTTTGTTGCTCAGCTTTTGCTTTGCCAAGTTGGTTTATTTTGGAATTGGTGTTGGTGGCCAACTTCATTATTTAATTTTCATAGCTAGGATCTATCTTCGGGATCTGTGTGGACCTAAATATGGGTCTCACCTTTGTATTTGAGCGTCGACTACTTTGTTGGAATCTTTTATATATTCTTTTGTATGTTCTTAGTTTGGTAGAAAGTCTTAGAGAAAGAAGGAAAATGTTATAATATTAAATATTTGAGATCTCTGTTATAAGAAGATCAAATTGTAATACACTCTGATGTATATGGCCATAACTAGGAAGGCCTTACAGCCTGACATGTATTGAGTTTGATTGATTAATGATAATGATATCTACATTTCTCTTCTCTCACTGTGTTGTTGTGTAATTTCGCATTGTATCTGCAAGTTGGTTGGCTTTGGGTGTGCCCTAGGCCCCATCATCCTTCCCTCCTTGTGTCAGGTGGTATCAGATTGATTTGAGATCTGTGGCTCATGTTACTCCCTGCATACCTATCCCTACATTTTGTGTGCAAAATGTTGGGTCCCCCTTTGTTTTTTGCTTTTGGCTCTTGCCTTGTCTTCTTTTCCTTTGCTTCTTTGGTTTTCGAGTTTTCTTTCCCATGGTGTTGGTTTTGTTTTGTTTTTTTGTTTCTCATGTCTCTGGGACCCGGTCCTGAAGTTGGTCATTTCTTTTTCGGAAGCTGGATCCCAGACTCTGGGATTCTCTGCCACGATGTCTTCTTTTCGTAAGAAGGTATGGTTGCACAGAATCCCTAGGTCTGGAGTCCGGAAGGTTGCCTATTCTGGAATTTGTGGAGAGAGGGGTAACTTGCTTTTACCTCAAGTATAAATAGGATTTACCTATCATTTTCACAGTTACTGTGATTAAAACACTTAGGCAATTTCAGAGTGACTTCATAGGCAATTTGAGCGAGAATTTAGTGCATGCTTCTCTGAACTTAGTGAGTAACAACAAAGTGATCTTCAGTAGCTGTGTGTGACATTGGAGGTGGAAGTTGTTGCAGAGAAGTCTAGTGCTTCTCCCATTTTTCCATTCTTCAGATTCCAGGTTGGTGTTTCTAGTTCTTTCCTTCATTTGTGGCTTTTTGTCATTGTGTTTCCTTCTTTTTTGTTTTTGCTTCACTTTGTTGGCATTTTTGTTCTGCATCCTTGTCATCTGGTTTGCCACTTGCTTGTGGGTCAGCTCTACTAGAGGGTTGTCTGCCCTCTATGCGGTGTAAGATATTGTATATTTTATACATTTTTGGCATTGTTTTGTTAGGGTAGTTGTTATTCATTTTCATTCTGCTATAAATATGATGTATATCCTCTATTTTCTAGTATATATCATTCTGCCCCGCTATACTTAGTTGTATATTCTATGTGTATCTATTTGGTCTCATGTTGAGCTCACCGTGCTTCATCTATATTTTTTCCACATTTGCAAGCTTGTTCTAGATGGAATACCGCCTAACTCAGCTCTCGACTGGTTTCAACTAGGCAATTTTCTCTCTCCTCCATCAATCGGCCTTCATGTTTCATTTATGTCCCACACATGCATTCAAGACTATCCAAGTGGCCTCCACTTTTTGTGTGTTTGGATAGTTGGCACCACCGTCGCCATAACTCCCCATTTATTGCATAGCCATGTGACGCCCACGTGGGCCTGATAACTCACTTTTTGCTCACATCTTCCAATAGTTAGTTTTCCAGACCCCGGGTCCTTTGTCTTCATCCAACCCACATCTTACTTTCATTAAGTATGTTGAAACACCCAGACCCAGATAGTGGTTAATTTCCTAAGTCTGCATTATATATATACCTTTTCAGGATTTTGGACCCAAACTAACTTTTCAAGAAAAGGACGTGCCTCAGTGGTAAGATCTCTTGATCCTAGAGTATTATTTATATATGAATTCTAACAGTCACCTTTCCTTATAGGTTTTCAAAATAACATGCCTTCACTATGTCTGAGGCTTCCATATCTTCACCACCCGGGAGTCTGGAACTCCCCTCCATGGTGGTTACCAGGGCATCCGTCAGATCCAAAATTGAGAGGGCCTTAGAGAAATTGCCACTTAGCATGCAATATCTAAAGGACAATGTTGTTGTGGGGTCAAAGATTGAATCCCAAGTCCAGTTGATCACCGACACCAGTGTCAGTATGTGGGAAGAGATGTAGGACCTAGTTAAGATAATGTTTATTCAATGACAGTCTGGGGATCTATTGACAATCAGCATCGGGGATTCCAGGATCCTGAAGGCCGCTTGTTTCCCATGCTCAGTGCAGGCCCCAGAGCTTATTCTCACCCTTGCTGCACATTACAACTCCTCCATCTGGAATTTCATGCTCGCTGCCCTGGTCCCAACCGGATATCCCACCCCCATGGTGTCTCTCAACGCTGCCACTTTTCAGGCAGGTTTGGGGATTCCCCAGTTTGATGATCCAGCTGTCGTTACTAGACCTAATGCTTTGGGGCAATTTCAGCAGCTATAGGTCATGGCCTAGAAATATATGAACAACCTTTGGCTCAAGACTCCAAAGAGGGACCCCAAAAAGATGAAACTAGAGATCCCCCGATCTGAGTTTAAAGAAAGTATAAAAATGGGGATTATAGCACTATGTTGGATCTTTAGGAAACCCCATACCCGAGAGTTCTCAAGGTGGATGTACTACCTTTTTCTTGGCATCTCTATCGGCGAGCAATACTTTGATTGGGTCACCATAATTTCTAATGATGTAGACTCTCGGTTCCTTCAAGTGGCCTGGAAGCACAAATTCTATATGACCTCTTATGTTCTCTAGGCCTTAGCATAGAAATGACCCATCACCAATGGGCTACTCACATCAGGTGTACTTGGGATTGGCCCAGGTTAAAAGGCTCCCTAGGATTATTTCCCACAAATTCAATGGGAGGCTAGTTTCCCCAACTTTTGTCAGGTGAATGACGCCTTTGTCTACTACAATATGCTCACACCTACCAGGGATGCCAGGTATTGCCTCTCCAAGGAGGAAATGGATTTGGTCAGAAGTTATGGCCATTACTAATCCAATTCTAGCAACATAACTATATTCGGATAACCAGCTTCTCTGGGAAACCTTACTTGTTGCCCAAACATTGTGGGAACAAAATAATCCTCTTAGAATATTGCAGACAAATGTTGGAGTTGCACACCTTATATGCTCTAAAGAAGGTGATGAATGTTCCATTCCCAATCACTTGTGGGAATTACTCGTATATTCTGGCCATAGCCAAGGAGGCAGACAGCAAACTCAAGAGCCTAAACTTGGTAGAATTTTATCTAGCACGGAAGAACTTTGATCCGCTTGGTAAAATTGCATTGGCACTTCCCTGGGCATTAGAGCCCCACAGATTTCATATGGAGGACTTCTGGGAATATTTCCAAGATGATGTTGAAGTTCGGAGCCGGAATTACGTCCAGATGACCATGGGAATGATGGAAAGATTGAAGCTCTAAAAATTTCCAGATGACTTCTCAGACACTGGCCCCACAATAGATCCCCAGTACAAGGCAAGAGGAGTTGATAAGATGGCCCTCCCACTGGTAGATTGGAATGCCCAAGAAGGGCCTACCATTGAAGACATCACTCACAACGTGGTCAAGCATAGCCACGAATACTTTAAGAGGGTATGCCCCGGGAGCACCCAAAGAGTTGGCCCGACGGTACAGAAGTTGACTTCCAGGGCTGGAACCTCTTCACAGGGAGAAGATAAAGGAAAGGGAATAATGGGAACTCCAACCCTACATGAGCCCCCCATAAAAGAGAAACTAAAGTAGACGCTAGCGGCCTCCCAGCAGATGAGAGATAAATTGATCACACGGTTGGCCACTTCGGTGCTCATGACCAGACCTGTCTATCCTCCCTCTTCCCCTTCACTAGAAGCATTGATGGTTAGAGAAACAAGAATGGGGGTGAAAGATGAGAAGGTGTCCCTAAGGGATGTGGGGCCTCCTTTGGTTACCAGGAAAAAGAAAAGGATAAATCCAAAGCCAAGGGTGGAACCGGAGCTTGGGATGCCGCACATCCCAGAAGTATAGAACATTTCTTCCGGCTCCCCAGAGCTGGAGAAAGAGCCAGAGTACATCCACCCTCCAGAAAATCATCCCCCTCATGAAGAATTTGATGATGTATTTAGAACTGATGAGTTTGGGAATTTGCAGGGAGACCTCGCACAGGCGGAGGAAGAAATTGTCGCGCAGGAGGAAGCTCCGAAGCAAGAACCTGCATAGGAACAGGAAGCACAAATGGAAGAAGAAAAGGGGCAGGAATAGGTGAATACCTCTGGAGTCCCACAAATATAGGTTATGAGAGTTTCAGGCCAACAAACACAAAATGAACAAATGGCATCGGTTGGGGAAATCGGACCCACGGGAACAACCGTGACCCCAACCGTCGTGTTCCAGATGCCACTCCCAAAGGTAACATTTGGGGAGGTAATCACTGTAGTCTAAACATTGAACCTTGGCCCGTTGCCTCCCCCACTACCAGAAGATATACCAACAGAAGAGAACATCCCAGCCACAGAGGTTGAGGAAGAGCAATGATAAGATGAAGAAGAGAACCCTGGGGCAACCAATGAAGATCTGAATATTGTCAAGGATATAGACACTGGAGAAAATGTCGGCGGTGAGTTAGAATATATAGGGAAGGAGCCAGAAGAGGCTCATACTATTGAAGGGGCACAACAAGAACCTGGGGAGAAATCACATCAGCAAATTTTGGCTGTGAAGCCACCCCTACCACCATAGTGGCTCGTGGAATCTCAAAAGAGAAAGGCCCTAGCAACACCCAAGGCCCATCTTTCTTTGGAAAAGATGATGGCTTAGGCACAAAACCCACCAAAGACTAAGAAAGCCCAGACAGTCCACACTCTTTGGACCAAGTCAGGCAGAGAAACAGTCATAGTAATCATGACACCTTCCCCAGATGTGGATGAGGCAATGGCTAAAGCTAGAGATTATGATGTCACAGAGGTGTTGCTGGGGAAGAGAGGAAAATAAAGTGAATTGAACCTGTTGAAAGAAGTAGCCAAGGTAGTGGAGGCTCGCTACAAGAAAGAGGCCCAAAAGTTCAAGGTAGAGAAGGAGAAAAATGAAAACCTCATGGGACTACTAACTGAGCTGGCCTGGCCCATTAGCATTATTCCCCCAGGGGCCTCTATGTCAGATGCACGGCTTCCTCAAAGTGATATAGACTCATTACAGGCGATGAAGAGAAAGGCCCAAGCAGTTGATGAATGGGTTGCCTTGCAGTTGGGAAATGTCTGGCGTTTCCTGGTGTCCACACTCCTGGATCTATATGTAGCCCGCCACATCCTACACAAGGCTGAAACTACCATCTCCATATGGGAGGGAGATATCAAGAATTATGAGGTATGGAAGGTTGAGTTAGAAGAACTCATCAGCCTCAGAGAGGAGATTGTCTCTGAGTCCAGAATTTTAGGAGAAGAATTATTTGATTTTGTAAGGACCCAGCACTCTAGACTTTACCTCACATTAGGGGTTATCCAGCAACTAGTGGGGGCCTTGCATGATAAGGTTAATGCAGTCCAATATTCTTTCAATTTATACAAGTCTTTTGTTTTGAAGGTCTCTGGAGCTGATCCATTTAGCACCAACACATGCACGCCCAAGGAATATATTTTGGGGAAGTTTGATGAATTAATGGTATCAAGGTATCAATCCCTGGAGGGGATAAATGGAGGAAAAATGACGCAAATAACTTTCATGGTGCTCAAGGGTCACGATGCGACAAAGATGGCCAAATAATTTAAAGAAAATGTTTCAGACCTGGGAGAGAAGATTGAGGTGGCCAAGTTTCGACAGGCTGGCCTTAAAGACATCGATGAAAATGGAATTTCTTGTCTCCTCTAGACCTTCAATGATAGAAAACAACAATAGAGATTCTTTGAGAGCTGGAGAACTTTTAGGCATAATATTTTGTATTCTTTATTCTTTTGGAACATAAGTTTTCGTATCCTAGAATTCTTGATCCCGCATTTTTGGATTCTTTATGTGACCTGTGTCTTGGATCCCAGTGCCAATCGGTCACTTTCAAGGTAGTTAATAAAGGTTGTCATAAGGGTTACCCACCAAGGCACGTCAGCTCAATGGGAGGTTTCTGACAGATGGTCTTCTCAAGGTGCCACTTTAATGTTCAACCTGGTGCATCAGAGACAGGGTGTCACTTTCTCATTTATGAGGCATGTAGCCTCGACCCCCGGGGGATCAAATTTCTTCCTTCTCCTTTCTGGCTCTCTTCTCAAAGCTAATTCTCCCACTCCATCTTTCTTATCTTTTTCTTTTGACATGTCAGGCCTTTTCCACCTCAAGGCCTTTTGTAGAGTGGTGCAGGTAGTACCAGCCACTGGATAATATATTTTATTGTGAAGTGTAACATAAGTTAGGGTTAGATCAAGAGATGTGTATAAATAATAAGTCTAGCCACATTCCAAGGGTCGGAAAAATTGATGATTTTGCAGTCCATAGTTAATAGCAAAGCAATTTTTCTCATTTCTTAGTTGTAGAGCTCAATGCTCCATAGTTTTAAGCTTTCATGAGTTAGATGCTCCCCTGGAGCTACCATTATACCATGCACCAGTGCTTTCTGGAAGAGACGTTAATGAAGAAGGAAGAATTCTCTTAATGATGTTGTTGGCATTTTATCTTCTGGATTAACGGTATTTTATGCTTTGTGTTCTTCATGTCCTTTTTTCTAATGCTTAAAGTAGATTAGAGACCTCCTTTCCTTTGCTAATGATGAAATATGAACTGATGGTTGTACGTTTCTTTAGTATTTAGTGTAGTATGTTAGAGCATTGTTGATATCTTGAATGTTTAGCATAACTCTAGGTAGATGAAATCTTTCTAACCCTGCAAGAGCTTTTGGATTTTATTTGTGAAGTGTAAGCATGCTTGGAGAAAACCCCATATATCTGAATCCCCGAAGTTGATGAGTTGAAGATAACCAGCTATCCCCCTTGAAAATAGTCAGATCTCCTAACTGAGCCCTGCACTGTCAAGACTTGACTCTCACGTGCTTGGAGGCCCAGGGAATCTCATTTCCCTTGAAAACCTTTACAGGTGAAGTTGGCCAGTACCCCTGTACCTGGTGACAACTTACACCTGTTGGCAGACCCGGTCACAAAATCCCCATCAACAAAAACTGGCACTAGAAGGAGGGCATAAACTTGTCCCCCTCTTAGGATTCTAATTTTACACCTCCCAAGGGCTCCCCAAGCCGTAGTTTTAGGAGTCAAGCCTTCAATGGGATTGGGTCTTTCTCCCCAGTGAGATTTGAAAGAAACCTTAGATCAACCCCTTATCCCAGAAGGTTTATCAAACTTGAGCCTCCTGCTCGAAATAAATAGACCCCGAAAATCGCACTAGCCACCATTGTCTAGGCGTCAAGTGTACCACAGAATATCCAAACTTCCCAAAAAATCCCAGGAATCAACGTTCAACCTACTTAAAATTCATCTCCCTAAATGGATGCATATTTCAGGAATATCGGGTCCCCTATGGGAACTTTCCCAGGTGCAACCAACGATTTTCCCTCGCACCCAGAAGAGATCTACCCATGATATGAACACCTAGGCTCGCAAACCGCAGAGGAACACTTGTAGGCATACAAAGATGCCATGAACCGACACCAGATCCAACATGAAGATGTTGTGACCAAGATGTTTCCCCTGTCCCTGGGATAGGGTGAACTGAACTGGTACCTTAACCTTCTTGCCAACTCCATCAAAAGTTGGTAGGACATGGAGGGTTCCTTCTTGGCTACCTTTCGTGTGCACGTGGACCTAGCATGGTCCCACAACTAGTTCATTTCCATCAGAAAGGAACCAAATGAACCCCTTGTAGCATTTAATCACTGGTTCCAATGCGCCTTAAAGTGGTGCATGGGTCCTTTCATCCCATCCATGAAAGTAACTATATAGACCTATCTCAACGCAATGGACCCCTTTGTTGCCACTCTCCTTTGGAGAACTACCACCCTGGGTGACTGGGATACTTTGGCAAAAGTTTACAACCTAGCCTTAGAACTGTCCCGTGGCCTCAACAAGTCCCTGGGCGGGATTGGGCAGAGTACGCCATTCAATATGACCATAGGTGAAACTGTGTACTCTGGGGGATATAACCCCAATCTGGTAATGGGTGCCCCCATGATGGCCATGAATCCCCCGCCACCGCCGATAGACCAGCAGGCCTGGTACATTTATCCATCATAGACTCTAGCAATATCGAGCCTCAAATCTCTCCCTAGGAACCAGTTGCAGAAGAATCAACAACAATAGACACAACCATCCAGAGTGCCCTTATTCCAATCATCCACATATAGAGGATTTCCGCCCTCGACTCCAAAAAATACTATTGCTTTCCCAGCAAACCAACAACAAAAACTGTCACATTGTGACACAAACACTCAATTAACCACCAAGGTTGAGTCCCTCTGGCGAATCCTATCTACCCTGATTGTAGACATGGGTCAACTAAAGGCGGGGTCCTACGCACCCCAAAATTCCAATTCCCAGAGAGGGAATATTTTCTCCGGTCAATGAAACAACAATGTCGGGGGCAGAAATTTCAACAACGGGCCTCGGCCCTACCAATAGCAATGAAACAACAATGCAAACACTGAAGGTCCACCTCCAAACCAAAATGTCAACCAAGGTAGTGTTGGACCATCCCATTTCACACCAGTCGCAGACTTCCAGCCCATGACCAATTGGTGTAGATTGCATGACACAGGCTCCCACAATGAGGTAAATTGTGTCACACTGGAGAAGGTCATCATGATTTCCCAGCTAGACAGGCAAAAATCATTTGATCCTACTCCCCCAAAACCTCCTATGCAAGAGCCAACTCATGGTGCATTCACAAAGAAGAATCCAAACTGCAAGGATTCTTTGATGAGTCAATTTTGGCCTTTGAGGCTAATGCCTTCACTAACCCGTGGGCTCCTTAAAACACTCAGAGCTAGGCTAGTAAAGGGCCTGTTTACACGCCAACACCTCTCAAGGACACTCATCCCCAGGATAATACAACTGACCAGCCTATCCCTCCAAAAGGTTCTAGCTCTAACCAAGCAAAAGACCTGGCCGAGGGAAGCCACCAATTCCTGGGAGGAAGATTTGACATCACAAAGGCGTTAGAAAAAACCACCACCCCCATGACCTTGATGGAGGTTTTACTAAACTATACCGAGCAGAAGAAGTCTCTTCTGAAGCTCTTTGGAAACCTAGAAGTTGTCATTCGGCCACCCAAGACTGTCTCTTTTTAGGATGCCAATGCAACCATCTTCTGGGGAAATAATGAAGATCCTCCCTTCCTACTAGGCCAAAACATATAATGCAAAAACATACACAATTGCCTAGTAGACTCTGGAGCTTCGGGCAACATAATGCCCTTATCCATATGCCAGAAGCTCGGATTCTGACCCACCCCATCTAATGGTGTAGTAATCCAGTTGGATAAAAATGTTGTGAAAATGGTGGGAGAATTGAAGATAGTCTAGATACAGCTCATCTAGGACCCTAGAATAGCCAGCATAATCGATATCCAAGTGGTGGACACCCCAGAGACTTATGGGATGTTATTAATTTAGAATTGGTCTAAGTCCTTGAATGGATACTTTTAGACTGACTTTTCCCACTTATGGCTCCCCTGGGAAGGAGAATCAAACAAGATCCAGGTCAAAAGTGAGCCCCAGATAAAGTAGGCCCTTACCAAAGTTAGAAGGGTCAATGAGGTCCTATTCTCTAAGACTTCCCCTGGGGTTGACCAACCTCTTGAAATCTTAACGTTTGATTTCACCCCAGGAGAGGATCCCATAGTTCTATAGAGAACCCGGGACCTAGAAGAAAAATTAAGGGTTGAGGTTAACTCTCAAGGTGCCACGGCGACCCCTGCTACACTCTTGTCTAGAACTTGGTGCCGGGTACATTATCATAAGCATTCAGAGCTAGAGCGTGAGCCTTGTCTTTCCGTTGCTACTTGGTACATTGACACCTTCCAGAACAAAGAACCTATAGCTGATTCCCTGGAGCCTAGTATTCCTACTAGAAGCATTTCTTCAGTACCATCTCTGCGGGGATCTCAATCCCAAACCCCTCCAGAAGAAAACCTTACCCACACATCACCAGGACAGGAGGAAGCTCGTCCCAAGTCTCCCAAAAATAATCCAAAAGCTGCTCCAGACTACAAGCGACAACTTGTGGACCCTTAAGTTTGATGGGTCCTGGTCTAAACAAGGCTATGGGGCCGGAGTAGAATTAAACAACCCACAAGGGAAATCCTTCCTCGCATCCTATAGGCTATAGTTTAACTGCACAAACAATGTTACAGAGTATGAGGCCTTGGTCCTTGGACTCTTATTTGCATTAAGGAAAAGAATCACCTGCCTCAAGGCTCTGGGTGATTCAGAATTGATTTTCAAACAAGTTCAGAGTCATTATACATGTCACAATAAGAGGTTGGCTGCATACCACAATCGGGCATGGAGCCTTATCAAGGATTTTGAAGCCTTCGACATTGATCTCATTCTCCGATGATGAAATTATGTCCCAAATGACCTCGTTGTTTCTGTTAGCACACTTGAGCCCATGGCGAGCTCACGAATCTGGAGATTTTTCCGTTGATATGATCCCCACCCTGTCCATTCTAGATAATGTCACCCACTTTCAATTTTTTGAGGATGATCAGCATATCTTGGCCTTCATGGCCAATGTTGGCATTTTTGAAGATCAGATAGTGGAGGAACAGGACCATGATGATACTGGCTAGGGTGATGAAGATGATGGGATCATGGACCTACCTACTAACACCATCTCGAAGGGGATGGTTGCACTTGAATGAATCTTTGACTCAGACCCTCAGGGCTGAGAAAAGATATCATCTTCCTCTAAGGGAGGAAAATTTGAGAAAGTGAACATTGGCCAACCCGGTGAAGAAAAGATGATACACATTGGTACCTCCTACTCCCCTGAGGAGAAGGAGAAGATTCTCGCGATTCTCTGAGAATACATAAACATGATCGCATGGGGGTATGAGTATTTAAAAATATATGACACATCCATTATGACTCATACCATCCCACTGAAACCTGATACTAAGCCTTTCTGGAAAAAGAAACAGCCAGTCAACCCGCTGATAGAGCCCCTGATCTGTCAGGAGGTGGAAAAATTGTTGTCAGCCCGGATAATCTTTCCAATCTGGCATACTACATGGGTTTCCAACTTAGTCCCTATGAGAAAGAAGAGTGGGGAGATTCATCTTTACGTGGATTTCCAAAATTTGAATAGAGCCTCCAAGAAAGATAATCACCCTCTCCCCTCATTGGATGAGGTGTTGCAGCTAGTGAATAGATCTTAAATGATGTCATTCTTGGACAGATACTCCGGCTACAACCAAGTTATGGTTAAGTTCAAAGATGGAGATAAAATGGCGTTTACCACCAAGTGGGGAACATTTGCATATCAGAGAATACCTTTTGGCTTAATTAACGTAGGGGCCACATTTTAGAAGGCCATGGACATTGCATTCAAGTGCCTTGTGAACTGGTGCATAATCATCTATATGGATGATTTGACCGTCTATTTCAAGACAGGTGTGACCATTCTGCCCACCTCGCCCAGATCTGTGAGAGATGTCACCATTACGGAATATCTGTCAACCCTAAGAAGTGCATATTTAGGGTCACCAAAGGGAAGTTTCTCAGACATATTGTCTCTGAGAAGGGTATATCCATTGAACCTGAGAGAGTTGAAGCATTGCTAAATTTGCAAATGTCCGGCAGCAAGAAGGAGATGCGATCCTTCTTCGGAAAGATCAACTTTGTCCGCGATTCATCACAAGGTTCGCCAAAATAGTAAAGCCACTCAATAAAATGATGAAGAAAGATAGAAAAATTGAGTGGAGTCCTAAGGAAAAGTGGGCATTCACCCAAATTAAACAGACAATAATGGAGGCACCAGTTTTGGCCAGCCCAGACTACTCCCTCCCATTTTATATTTACTCATTTTCTTCGTCGCATTCTACCACGGTCGTATTGACCCAAAAGGTCAAAGGGGAAGAATGACCAATAGCTTTCATGAGCTCACCCTTTAAGAACACCAAATTCTGGTATTCATCATTGGAAAAATAGGCCTTTGCTCTTGTTCGCGTCGTAAAAAAGTTTTAGCATTACATTCTCTGGAGCAAGGTTCATGCTATCATCTCGGATCAAGTTGTTAAATCTCTGCTAATGTAGAGTGAACTGGGTGAAAGATGGGGGAAATGGATGACCATCCTCTAAGAATATGATTTAGAAATGCAACCCATGAAGATAGTCTATGGCCAGGGACTAAGTCAAGCGATGGCTGAAGAGACCCCTCACATAGAATGTCAAACATACACAGTGGAGTCTATCACTCGAGACCCGTGGTACACCGATCTGGTGTACCTCTTGTTAAACAACAGATGCCTAGAGGGGTTACCTCCCAACAAATGTCACACCCTATGAATGAAAAGTGCCCACTTCATGATCAAAAACTTCACACTCTACCGCAGGAACTATGGAGTATACCTTCAGTGCATCAACAAGGACCAAGCTACAAAAATCATTAAAGAATTCCACGGGCAGTTTGGGACCAGACATGGTTAAGCCGACGCCACTACCCATCAAATCCTTTAGGTTGGATATTATTGGCCCTATTTATTTAAAGATTTCTACACTCACATTTGGAGTGCCATACTTGCCAGACTGCGACACATCATGAGTGCAACCTAGCTATGCCTTTAATACTGGTCTTCGAGGCTAGGCCTTTTGCCCAATGGGCATTTGACTTTATCAGGGAAATCAACCTCAACTATTCTTCCAATCACTGATACATCCTAACCACAATCGATTACTGCACCAGGTGGTCTGAAGCCATACCTTGCAAAAACAACACAGAAGATGTGGTTATCAAATTCCTAGAAGAGAACAACATCACAAGATTCAAAACGCCCTATGCTATAGTGTGTGACAATGGTCCAACATTTTCTTTGGTGCAACTACTTGAGTGGACCTATGACCAGAAAATCACTCTAAAGTTTTCCAACAACTATTACCCCCAGGGGAACAGTGTTGCTGAATCAACGAACAAAAATCTACTCGAAGTGATCAAGCACCAACTAGAACAGAACCCCCAGGATTAGCACCAAAAGTTGAGATTCACCCTCTGGGTAGATTTCATTTGAATTAAGGCAACCCTAGGAACATCCCCATTCCATCTGGTTTATGGCCAGAACCCAGTATTCCCAGTCAACTTACAAATCCCAGTTTTGTAGTTTATGCCGGAATTCGGCAACTAGGATAGCATTGTGGAGGTTCGGCTCCTGAATCTGGTGCAGATGGAGGAGCAATGAGACGTAGCCCTTGAAAATTTCATGCATCACCAAGAAGTGGTAAAAAGATGGTTTGACCGTAGAGCCCAATTAAAGGCCTTTTAGATTTTAGACTTAGTCCTTTTGTGGGACAAGGCCCGGGAAAAGAAATGGAAACACATCAAGTTCCAACGGCTCTGGCTGGGGCCATATCTCATCTCAGAAATCTATGAGAATAATACCTAATTCCTCAATACCATGATTGGAGAACCTATCCCATTACCTGTCAATGGACAGTTTCTCAAACATTACTTTGAATAAGGTCAGTTTTCCCAGAAGTTGTATTTTATGTAAATTCTCTTGCTTGTAAATATTTCTTCCCCGATGCCTCATTTGGGGGTGCCTTTCTCTGTAAATAGTTTTTTTGGCCGTCCTCCAGGACCGCCCCTTTTCTTTTGTTTCATCTTTGGTTTTCTTCTGTCTTCTTTTTTGGGTCCAGCATTTTGCTCCCCCTCTTGTAGGCTGGTATGCTTAGCATAACATCTGGTCTCTGGGATGGTACCTTTTTCACTGCGGTGAACTTGAAATCTATTGTTAGCATGGTAGAATTGGTCCAGTCTCGAGAGTTATTTTACAATTTTGGTAGAAAATTATGACTAGTCTTCATCGGATTTATCCCTGAAAGTCCAGTAATCAGTTAAATTAAAATTCTGAAGGAACAAGTAATTGGACACACCGAGGGTAGATCGGTCACACTGGTTAATTGACCCAAGTCTGAACTTTTAAAGATTCTTTCTGTGTTCAGAGTTTTCCTTCCCCATTCACAAAATTAAGGTGGGTGGAAGGGTGAAAGAAGTATCGCCATTAAATTTAGCTAAGCTTAAGCTTAATGGTGAAAGAAGTACCGCCCTCCCACCCAGAAAAAAACAAAATAACAAAAAAAAAAAGAAATGGGATGAAACTCCAGTGTTTGAGAGGAATGAGCGAATTTGATGAATTTGGGGTTTGATATACTTAGTGCCTCCTCTCTGCTTCTCCCTAAGGTCATCAGCTTGATTTCCTTCCAAAGCACACACTCCACCACTGATGAAAGGATCATGGACTAGATCGCGTATGGTTGGATTTTCTCAGACATGTTGCTCTTTGCAAGCAAGATACTTTGAAGTAACGATTTGTTCTAGTTTTGCTAACTAGGGATTCTATGGTTCTCAAATGCACTAAGGCATTCATCCCAGATAGTCACCATTTTTTATTCCCTGCATACCCGTCCCTACATTTTGTGTGCAAAATGTTGGGTCCCCCTTTGTTTTTTTCTTTTGGATCTTGCCTTGTCTTCTTTGCCTTTGCTTCTTTGGTTTCTAGGTTTTCTTTCCCATGTTGTTGGTTTTGTTTTTTGTTTTTGTTTCTCGTGTCTCCAGGACCTGGTCCCAGAGTTGGTCATTTCTTTTCTAGAAGCCGGATCCCAAACTTCGGGATTCTCTGCCACGATGTCTTCTTTTCGTAAGAAGGTATAGTAGCATGGAATTCGTGGGCCTAGAGTTTGGAATTTTTCCTATTCTGGAGTTTGTAGAGAGAGGGGTAACTTTCTTTTACCTCAGGTATAAATAGGATTTACCTATCATTTTCATAGTTACTATGATTAAAACACTTAGGCAATTTCAGAGTGACCTCATAGGCAATTTGAGTGAGAATTGAGTGCATGCTTCTCTGAACTTAGTGAGTAACAATGAAGTGATCTTCAATATCTATGCATGATGTTGGAGGTGGAAGCTGTTGTGGAGCGGTCTAGTGCTTCTCCCCTTTTTCCATTCCTCAGATTCCAATCTGGTGTTTCTGGTTCTTTCCTTCATTTTTGGTTTTTCGTCGTTGTGTTTCCTTCTTTTTTGTTTTTGCTTCGCTTTGTTGGCATTTTTGCTCTGTGTCCTTGTCATCTAGTTCACCAACCGCTTGTGGGTCAGCTCTGCTAGAGGTTTGTCCACCCTCTGTGTGGTGTAGGATATTATATATTTTGTACATTTTCAGTACTGTTTTGTTAGGGTAGCCATTTCGCATTTTTGTTCTACTATAAATATGATGTATATCCTTCATTTTCTATGTATATATCCTTCGGCCCCACTATTTATTTGTATATTATATGTGTATCTATCCAGTCTCATGTCGAGCTCTCCATTCTTCATCTGTATTTCATCCATGTTTGCAAGCTCATTCTAGACAGAATATCACCTGGTTGAAGCTCGCCTCTCGGTTGGTTTCAACCAGGTGGTTTTCTCTCTCCTCTGTCAGTTGACCTTCATATTTCATTTATGTCCCAAGCATGCATTCAAGACTGCCCAAGTGGCCTCCACTTTTCATGCGTTCAAAAATTTGGCACTGCCATCACCATAACTCCCCATTTATTGCATAGCCATGTGATGCCCATGTGGGCCTGATAACTCACTTTTCGCTTACATCTTCCAACGGTTATTTTTTCGGACCCCGGGTCCTTTGTCTTCATCCAACCCACATCTTACTTTCATTAAGTATGTTGAAACACCTAGACCTAGATAGTGGTTAATTTCCTAAGTTTGCATTATATATATACCTTTTCAGGATTTTGGACCCAAACTAACTTTTCAAGCAAAGGACATGCCTCAGTGGTAAGATCTCTGGATCCCGGAGTATTATTTATCTATGAATTATAACAGTCACCTTGCCTTATAGGTTTTCAAAACAATGTGCCTTCACTATGTCTAAGGCTTCCGCATATTTACCACCCGGGAGTCTGGAACTCCCCTCCACGACGGTCACCAGGGCAGCCGTCAGATCCAAAATTGAGAGGGCCTTAGAGAAACTGCCCCCCAGCATGAAATATCTGAAGGACAATGTTGTTGTGGGGTCAAATATTGTATCCCAAGTCCAATTGATCAATGACACCACTGTCGGTATGTGGGTAGAGATGCAAGCCCTGGTTAAAATAATGTTTATTCAATGACAGTTCGGGGATCCATTGGCGATCAGCATCAAGGATTCTGGGATCCTGAAGGCCGCTTGTTTCCCATGCTCAGTGCAGGCCCCAAAGCTTATTCTCACCCTTGCAACACATTACAACTCCTCCATCCAAGCCGTCATGCTCGCCGCCTAGGTCCTAACTGGATATCCCACCCCCATGGTGTCTCTCGATGCTACCACTTTTCTGGCAAGTTTGGGGATTCCCCAGTTTGATGATCCAGCCATTGTTACTAGAGCTGATGCTTTGGGCCAATTTCAGTAGCTGCAGGTCATGGCCTGGCAATATATGAACAACCATTGGCTCAAGACTCCAAAGAGGGACCCCAAAAAGATGAAACTAGAGATCCCACAATCTGAGTTTAAAGAAAGTATCCAAATCAAGATTATAGCACTATGCCGGATCTTTGGGCGACCCCATGCCCGAGAGTTCTTAGGGTGGATGTACAACTTTTTCCTGGCATCTCTACCAGTGAGCAATACTTTGATTGGGCCGCCATTATTTCTAATCATGTAGACTCGCAGTTCCTTTAGGTGGCCTAGAAGCACAAATTCTATATGACCTCTTATGTTCTCTAGGCCTTAGCACAGTAATGACCCATCACCAATGGGATACTCACATCAAGTGTACTTGGGATCGGCCCAGGTCAAAAGGCTCCCTAGGATTATTTCCCACAAATTCAATGGGAGGCTAGTTTCCCCAACTTCTATCAGGTGAACGATGCCTTTGTCTACTACAATCTGCTCACACCTACCAGGGATTTCAGGTACTGCCTCTCCAAGGAGGCAATGGATCTGGTCAAAAGTTATGGCCATTACTACATCCAATTCCAGCAATATACCTATATTCGAATAACCAGCTTCTTCAAGAAACCTTACTTGTTGCCCAAACATTGTGGGAACAAAATAATCCTCTTAGAATATTGCAAAAAAATGCTATAGTTGCATGCCTTATACACTCTAAAGAAGGTGATGAATGTTCCATTCCCAATCACTTATGGGAATTACTCATGTAGTCTAGCCACAGCCAAGGAAGTAGACAGCGACCTCAAGAGCCTAAACTCGATAGAATTTTATCTAGCGTGAAAGAACTTTGATCTGCTTGTAAAAATTGCATTGGCACTTCCCCGGGCATCAGAGCCCCACCGATTTCATATGGAGGACTTCTGGGAAGATTTCCAGGATGATGTTGAAGTCTGGAGCTGGCATTATGTCCGGATGACCAGGGGAATGATGGAAAGATTGAAGCTCCAAAAATTTCTGGATGACTTCTCGGACACCGGCCCCACAATAGATCCCTAGTACAAGGCAAGGGGAGTTGATAAGATGGCCCTCCCACTGGTAGATTGGAATGCCCAGGAAAGGCCTACCATTGAAGACATCACTCACAATGTGGTCAAGCATAGCCACGAATACTTTAAGAGGGTATGCCCCAGGAGCACCCGATGGTATAGAAGCTGACTTCCGGGGCTGGAACCTCTTCACAGGGAGAAGATAAAGGAAAGGGAATAATGGGAACTCCAACCCTGCATGAGACCCCCATAAAGAGTAATTGAAGTAGATGTTTTCAGCCTCCCAGTAGATGAGAGATAAATTGATCACACGGTTGGCCACTCCAGTGCTCATGACCGGACCTGTCCGTCCTCCCTCTTCCCCTTCACTAGCAACATTGATGGTTAGAGTGATAGGAATGGGGGCAGAAGAAGAGCAGGCGACCCTAAGGGATGCGGGGCCTCCTTTGGTTACCAGGCGAAAGAAAAGGCTCAATACAAAGCCAAGGGCAGAACCAAAGCTTGGGATGCTGCACATCCACGAAGTACAGATCGTTTCTTCCAACTCCCCCAAGATGGAGAAAGAGCCAGAGCGCATCCACACCCCAAAAAATCCTCCCCCTCATGAATAATTTGATGATGTATTTAGAACTGATGAGTTTGGGTATTTGCAGGGAGACCTCACATAGTTAGAGGAAGAAATTGCTACGCAGGAGGAAGCTCCAGAGCAGGAACCTACACAGGAACAAGAAGCACAAATGGAAGAAGAAAAGGGGCGGGAATAGGAGAATACCTCTGGAGTCCTGGAAATACAAGTTATGGGAGTTTCAGGCCAACAAATGCAAAATGAACAAATGGCATCAGTTGGGGAAACCAGACCCACGAGAACAACCATGACCCCAACCGTTGTGTTCCAGATGCCACTCCCAAAGGTAACATTTGCGAAGGTAATCACTGCGGCCCAAACATTAAATCTTGGCTTGTTGCCTCCCCCACTACTAGAAGATATAACAGAAGAGAACATCCCAGCCATAGAGGTTGAGGAAGAGCAGTAAAAATATGAAGAAGAGAACCTTGGGGCAACCAATGAAGATCTGAATATTGCCAAGGATATAGACACCAGAGAAAATGGCATCGGTGAGTCAGAAGATACAGGGAAGGAGCCAGAAGAGGCTCGTACTATTGAAGGGGCACAACAAGAACCTGGGGAGAAATCACATGAGCAAATTTTGGCTGCGAAGCCACCCCTACCACCATAGTGGTTTGTTGAATCTTGAAAGAGAAAGGCCCCAGCAACACCCAAGGCCCATCTTTCTTTGGCGGAGATGATGGCTCAGGCACAAAACCTGCCAAAGACTAAGAAAGCCTGTAAAGTCCACACTCTTCAGACCGAGCCGGGCAGAGAAACAGTCCCAGTAATCATGACACCTTCCCCAGATGTGGATGAGGCAATGGCTAAAGCCAGAGATTATGATGCCACAAAGGTGTCACTGGGGAAGAGAGGAAAACAAGGTGAATTGAACCTGGTGAAAGAAGCAGCCAAGGCAGTGGAGGCTCACTATGAGAAAGAGGCCCAAAAGTTCAAGGTAGAGAAGGAGAAAAATGCAAACCTCATGGGACTGCTGACTGAGCTAGCCCAACCCATTAGCGTAATTCCCCCGGGGGCCTCTACGTTAGATGTACCACTTCCTCCAAGTGATATAGACTCACTACGGGCGATGAAGAGAAAGGCCCAAGTGATTGATGAATGGGTTGCCTTGTAGTTGGGAAACGTCCAGCATTTCCTGGTGTCCACACTTCCAGATCTATATGTGGCCCACCGCATCCTACGCCAGGCTGAAACTACCATCTCCATATGGGAGGGATATATCAAGAATTATGAGGCATGGAAGGTTGAGTTAGAAGAATTCATCGGCCTCAGAGAGGAGATTGTCTCCGAGTCTGGAATTTTAGGAGAAGAATCATTTGATTTTGTAAGGAACCAGCACTCCAGACTTGACCTCACATTGGGGGTTATCAAGACACTGGTGGGGACCTTGTGTGATAAGGTCAATGCAGTCCAATATTTTTTCAATTTATACAAGTCTTTTGTTTTGAAGGTCTCCGAAGCTGATCCGTTTAGCACCGACACATGCACGCCGGAGGAATATGTTTTGGTGAAGTTTGATGAATTAATGGAATCAAGGTATCAATCCCTGGAGGGGATAGATGAAGAGAAAATGACACAAATAACTCACATGGTGCTCAAGGGTCATGATGCGACAAAGATGGCCGAAGAATTTAAAGAAAATGTTCCAGACTTGGGAGAGCAGATTGAGGTTGCCAAGTACTGGCGGGCTGGCCTTAAAGACATCAATGAAGATGGAATTTCCTATCTCCTCCAGACCTTCAATGATAGCAAACAACAATAGAGATTCTCTGGGAGCTGGAGAACTTTCAGGGAAAATATTTTGTATTCTTTATTCTTTTGGAACGTAAGTTCCCGGATCCCAGAATTCTGGATCCTGCATTTTTGGATTCTTTATGTGACCTGTGTCTTGGATCCCAATGTCGACCAGTCACTTTCAAGGTAGTTAATAAAGGTTGTCAAAAGGGTTACCCACCAAGGCACGTCAGCTCAACAGGAGGTTTTTGACAGATGGTCTTCCCAAGGCGCCGCTTCAATGTTACACCTGGCGCATCGGAGACAAGGCACCGCTTTCCCATTTATGAGGCAAGTAGCCTCGATCCCCAGGGGATTGGATTTCTTCCTTATCCTTTTCGGCTCTCTTCTCGAGGCTAATTCTTCCACTCCATCTTTCTTGTCTTTTTCTTTTGACATGTCAGGCCTTTGCCACCTCAAGGCCTTTTGTAGAGTGGTACAGGTAGTACCGGTGACCGGATAATGTATTTTATTGTGAAGTGTAACATAAGTTAGGGTTAGGGTTAGATCGAGAGATGTGTATAAATAATAAGTCTGGCCTCATTCCAAAGGTCGGCAAAATTGATGATTTTGTAGTCCATAGTTAATAGAAAAGCATTCTTTCTCATTTCTTAGTTGCAGAGCTCAATGCTCCATAGTTTTAAGCTTTCAGTAGTTAGATGCTCCCCTGGAGCCACCATTGTACCACACACCAGTGCTTGCTAGAAGAGATGTTAATAAAGAAGGAATAATTCTCTCAATGATGTTGTTGGCATTTTGTCTTCTAGGTTAACGGTATTTTATGCTTTGTGTTCTTCATGTCCTTTTCTCTAATGCTTAAAGTAGATTAGCAACCTCCTTTCCTTTGCTACTGATGAAATATGAACTGATGGTTATATGTTTCTTCGGTATTTAGTGTAGTATGTTAGAGCATTGTTGATATTTTGAATGTTTAGCATAACTCTAGGTAGATGAAATCTTTCTAACCCTGCAAGATCTTTTGAATTTTATTTGCGAAGTGTAAGCACGCTTGGAGAAAACCCCATATATCTGAATCCCCAAAGTTGATGAGTTAAAGATAACTAGCTATCCCCCTCGAAAATAGTCACATCTCCCAACCAAGCCTGGCACTGTCGAGACCCAACTCTCATGTTCTTGGAGGCCCAAGGAATCTCATTTCCCTAGACAACCTTTATAGGTGAAGTTGGCCGGTACCCAAGTACTCGGTGACAACTTACACCTGTTGGTGGACCCCACCACAAAAGCCTTGTCAATAGCTCCTTCTTGTAAACTCTAAAGATATTTTTTGTATGGTGGCAGGTTGCGATCTGACCTACAATTATAGAGAGTTTCAAGATGGTTCATGGGAGAGGAAATGTCGATCAAGGTCTGGCTAATATGCTTTGACAAATGGTTGCAAGGTTGGAAGCTGTTGAGACAGCCCAGCGCAGAGGAAGACATCTTGAAGATGTTAGTGATGGTGAATTTGAAGAGGTTCAAGGTGAAGCTGCACCTACACCTGTGATGGATCAAGAAGAGGAAAGATTCCTAAGAGCGTTGACAAGCTTGAAGTCCACACCTCAGTTTATTCCCCCTGAGTATAGTGGAAAATTAGATTCTGATGAATTGATTGACTGGATCACTCAGATGGAAAAATATTTTGAATATGAGAATGTTGCAAAAGATAAGAAGCTGAAGAATGCAAGCACAAAATTGAAAGGTCATGCATCCTTATGGTGGGAACATCTACAGTTGGATAGAAAGAAGAAATGTAAAGATAAAATCAAGGTATGCCATAAGATGGTGAACAAATTGAAACGAAAGTTTCTTTCTTGTGATTATCAGATTAACCTAATTTGGAGAATGCAAAGTTTGAAGTAGAAGGACAAGTCAGTCAAAGACTACACTAAGGAATTTTATAGATTGGACATCAGATCTTGACATGTTGAAGATGAAGTGGAAAGAGTTGCAAGATATCTGAATGGCTTGAGAAGTTCCATACAAGATGAAATCAGTTTGATCAAAATGGAAGGCATTGAAGAGGCATATCAATTTTCCCTAAAAGCTGAAGAAAAGTTGAATAGAAGGTAGAACAAAGACAAAGAGGTAGAGGTGGTAGATTCCCTAGAGGAAGAGGTAGATCTCATGGTGAAAATAGTAGATCTGAACCAGACAAGTCAAATATAGACACATCTCAAGACAAAGGAAAGACTGAATGGAAAGGTGGAAATTCATATAGAGGAAGAGGTAATTATTCCAGAGGTGGTTATAGTAGAAGAGGGTTCCAAGTAGCTTGTTACAATTGTGGTGAATAAGGACACATCCTTTGAATGTACACATGCAAGCAAGAAAGGTGGTAGCAGTAGTAGAAACACATTAGTGCAAGAAGAGTCATCAAATGAACCTGAGAAACTCATGATCTGAAGGATACTGTGGAGTGAGAAAGATAAGCAAGATCTTTTCAGGAAGAGTTTGTTCAAAACCAGATGTAGGGTTGCAGATAAGGTTTGGAAAGTCATTGTTGACAGTGTAAGTTTAGAGAATCTGGCATCAGAAGAAATGGTCTCAAAGTTGTAGTTGGAGAGGATGAAGCATCTGAAAACCTATTAGATCTCATGGATCAAAGATGAGCACACATTAATGGTAAGTGAACAATGTTTTGTGAATCTGAAAATCAGAAAGCACTATGACAAGGTGTTATGTGATATTATGCCAATGGATTATTGTCATATTTGTTGGGTAGACCTTGGAAATAAGATAGACATGCTATACATGATGGAAGGTTGAATAGATATTCTATTTGGGTTGATGGGAAGAGGCAAATTTTGTTACCTTTGATTGAAGAATCTGTTGATGAGTTATGTACATCTGTGAAAGTTTGTCTGATGGAAGGTAGATAGTTTGTTAAAGAACTGAAAAGAGATGATATTTGTTATGCTTTGATTCCTAACAAACCAAGTAAGAATGTAGAAGATGACATACCTGTAGAAGTTCAGAAGTTGCTAACTGAATACAAAGAAATCATTTTAGATAATGTAGCTAATGGTTTTCCACCAATCAGAGATATCAGTCACTGTATGGATCTAATTCCTAGAGCTAGTTTACCAAATAAAGCACCACATAGGTTAAAACCTACTGAGAATGAAGAGCTTAATCGACAAGTTTATGAGTTGTTGAACAAAGGCTTAATCAGAGAAATTTTGAGTCCATGTGCGATACCTATTGTGTTGGCACCTAATAAGAATGGAGAATGGAGAATGTGCACTGATTCCAGAGAAATAAACAAGATCATAGTCAAGTATAGGTTTCCTATACCAAGAATGGATGACATAATGGATTGTTTGAGTGGAGCAAAGTATTTTACCAAAATTTATTTAAAGAGTGGATATCATCAAATCAGAATCAGAGAAGGTGATGAATGGAAGACTAATTTCAAGACAAAAGAAGGTTTGTATGGGTGGTTGGTTATGCCTTTTGGTTTAAATAATGTACCAAGTACATTTGTGAGATTAATGAATGAAGTTTTGAATAAATCCTTGAGTTTTATGTGTGATTGTATACCTAGATGATATTCTAATATTTAGTAAAACCAGAGAAGAACATTTGATGCATATAAGACAAGTGTTGCAGAGGTTGAAAGAGCAAAAGCTGTTGATAAATCTGAGGAAATGCTCTTTCATGAAAGAAGAGCTTGTGTATTTGGGTTTTTTGATTTTAGCTGATGGTTTGAAGATGGATCCATAGAAGGTTGAAGCTATATTGAGTTGGCCTACACCTGAGATTATTACTGAGGTAAGATCATTTCATGGATTGGCAAGTTTTTATAGGAAGTTTATCATAAATTTCAGTTCTATTTGCAATGCTATGACTGAGACAATGAGAGGAGACAAAAGAGAGTTCAAATGGACACATGGAGCTAATAAGAGTTTTGAAGCTTTGAATTTGAAGGTTTCTAAATTACCTATGCTAGCCTTACCTAATTTCGATAAGGTATTTCAAGTTGAATGTGATGCAAGTGGAAGTGCAATTGGAGCTGTATTGACTCAATAAGGTAAACCTGCTGCTTTCTTTAGTGAAAAGTTGAATGATTCAAAGAGGAAATATTTTTTCTATGATAAATAGTTCTATGCTATTGTGCAAGCTATGAAGAAATGGAGGCATTACTTGATGCCAAATGAATTTGTGTTGTATACTGATCATAAGGCTTTACAGTATTTGGATAGTTAAAATAAGTTAAATCAGAGACATATGAAATGGGTAGAGTATTTGGAGAGCTTTACATTTTTGATTAAGCATGAGAGTGGAGTATCTAATAGATTTGATGATGCATTGAGTAGAAGAAGATCTTTTTTGACTAAAATGAGAATTGAAGTTCTTGGCTTTGATGACATGAAGAATTTGTATGAAAATGATCTTGATTTTTCAGAGCAGTGGAGAGTGTGCAGAGAACCTAATACAAATTAATCAAGTAAGTATGAACACTATCTCATTCAGGAAGATATGTTGTTTAAAGTAGTTTAGTTATGTATACCGAGAGGATCCATGAGAACTAATCTGATAAATGAGAAACATAGTAGTGGATTGGCTGGACACTTTGGCATTGATAAAAAATTGAGTTTGCTGAAGGAGAGGTATTTTTGGTGTCAGTTGTATAAGGATGTTTAGAAAATTTCTAGAAGTTGTGGAGTCTGTTAAATTGCAAAGGGAGTGAGTCAGAATACTGGATTGTATATGTAACACCCCAAAATTGGCACCTAACAACCTAATCAATTTTGGTGCATTTTCTTATCTTCGAAGTCCTATTTTACTAGGCAAATTCTTCTCCTAATTGACTTTAATTGACTGAGTTTCAAATGCAGAAAACCCAAATTTGCATAAATCTGACATTACAATTAAATTCCTAAATCTCAACTGATTATTAGCTATAATCCCTATGATTAATTGATTTAATCCTAAAGTCCTAAAGTACTTTTAATTAAATCAAATACACCCTCTTTGGCTAATATACATAAAAGGAATTGAAGAGTTATTATTATTAA
>MU226878.1:202227-214059 GCA_018584345.1 Thuja plicata | reverse complement strand
CCTTGGAGTGATATCAGCATGGATTTTGTTCTTGGACTTCCGAGGACAGCAAGAGGTAATGATTCTATATTTGTTGTTGTGGATAGATTTTCTAAGATGACACATTTTATACCATGTAAGAAAACATTAGATGCAGTTCATATAGAAGATCTTTTCTTTAAGGAGATTTTTAGATTGCATGGATTACCAAAGAGTATCATCTCTGACAGAGACAATAAGTTTGTAAGTTATTTTTGGAGAACACTTTGGAAGAAGCTAAATACTAAGTTGAAACTTAATTCTAGATTTCATCCACAGACTGATGGACAAACAAAAGTGGTAAACAGAAGTTTGGGTAACCTGTTGAGATGTTTAGTTTGAGACACACCAAGCAATTGGGATTTGATGTTGGCACAAGTAGAATTTTCATACAATATTTCAGTGAATAGAAGTACTGGAAAGACACCTTTTGATATTGTTCATGGCACACAACCTAGAGGTATATTAGATTTGAGAAACATTGTTGGTGAAGAGAAAAGAAGTGCTGAAGCAGAAGAATTTGCAAAATTCATGATGACATTGCATAAGGATGTAAAGAAGAAGCTGGAGAAAAGTAATCAGAAATACAAAGATGATGCAGAAAAATCAAGAAGACATAAGACATTTAAAGTTGGTGATGTTGTGATGGTTCATCTGAAGAAAGGAATATTTCCTATTGGAACATATGGGAAACTGAAGATGAAGAAATTTGGTCCTTGTAAAATACTGAGGAGATTTGATAGTGGAAATGCTTATGAAGTTGAATTACTTGATGACATGGATATATCACCTATTTTCAATATTTTAGACTTGTATGACTATCATGAACCTGATGAAGAAGTGACAATACCAAGTGATTATCCTAAGAAGCAGATAGAGGAAGTTGAGAAGATCTTGAAATAGAGAGTTAGTAGAAGTACAAGAGGAAAAGAATACATGGAATATCTGGTAAAGTGGAAAAATAAACTGATTGAGGACTCATCTTGGATTTCTCAATCTAAGTTAGATTCATTTCAGGTTGGACCTGATATATGATTCAGAAAATCATTTATTTTGAACCCCAGGTGTTTGATGCAGGAGCATCTTGGGTCCTTGGCAATCCTACTCAACCAAAAATATGTTTACTTTCAATTCAGTTTGTTCTTTTTCACTCAACTTCTATTTCTCGGCATCCTTGCTGAGTTGCTTGGTCGTGCTTGTTTCTATTGCTCGGTTTTTCTTTTGCCGAGTGCTCTGTTGCTTAGCTTTTGCTTTGCCGAGTTGGTTCATTTTGGAATTGGTGTTGGTGGCCGACTTCGTTATTTAATTTTCATAGCTGGGGTCTATCTTGGGGATCCATGTGGACCTAAATCTAGGTCTCACCTTTGTATTTGAGCGCTGACTACTTTGTTGGACTCTTTTATATATTATTTTGTATGTTCTTAGTTTGGTAGCAAGTCTTAGAGAAAGAAGGCAAATGTTAGAATATTAAAGACCTGAGATCTCTGTTATAAGAAGATTGAATTGTAATACACTCTGATGTATATGTCATAACTAGGAAGGCCTTATAGCCTAGCATGTATTGATTTTGATTGATTAATGATAATGATATCTACATTTCTCTTCTCTCACTATGTTGTTGTGTAATTCCGCATTGTATCTACAAGTTGGTTGGCTTTGGGTGTGCCCTAGGCCCCATCATCCTTCCCTCCTTGCGTCATAAGCCCAAGGGATGGGATTTTGTTTTTCCACAAGTAGAGTTTGCATACAATAATTATGTCAATAGGAGCATCAATAAATAATCATACTAGAATATATATGGAAGTAGTCCAAGAATTTCTTAAGAGTTAAGGAAGATGGATAAAGGATAAAAGAGGAGTGTTGAATTTGAATACTTTTCATAACACTTGAATATTTTTCATGAAGATTTGAGGAAACATGTTAATACTTGATGAACATTTAGTACAAGGCTAAGGAAAACAAAAAGAGGAGATATACATAATTTTAGATTGTGGATGAAGTCATGGTTCATTAAATAAAAGATAGGTTTCCATAAGAACATATAATAATTTGCAGATGAAGAAATTTGAGCCTCACAGAATCCTGAGGAAGCATGATTCATGAAATGCTTATATGAGGTAGAGTTTCCAACTGGACTTAATATTTCACCTATGTTTAATATTTTATATTTGACAAAGTATCATGAAAGATCCATTAAATATGAATAAGTGGAAGCATAGTAGAATATTCCAACAACCACTTTGGAAAAGGAGGAGATAGAAGATATATTGGATAGTTGTGTTGGTAGAAGCACAAGAAATAGGCAATATGAGGAGTATTTGGTTGAGTGGAAAGGAAGTATTGTTGAAGATTATTCATGATTTTCTGAGGATGAGGTTGAATATGCTTATTTTCCTCAAACAATTTAGATGTGAAAATGTCACTTCTAAAATTACCTTGGGTGTCTCATGTAGGAGCATCTAGTGGTGTAAGAGAAATCTTGTATCACCCAAAAATATTGTATTTTTCTTTTCATAACCTTATAACCACCTAAAAGGTTTGATGATTAAAACAACACATCTTTCAAATGTGTTTGTATTGTATATCTCTTCAAAAAATTTCTAATAAAAGGTTATAAGAGAAAATCAAATGCCCGAGTAAAAAATAATGGTTCTCAGAAGTTGTGCCATCGAAACTCAAGTTTCAATAAAATATGAACTTTGGTAAGAAAATGAGATGTTGGACCATTTGGAACCTAAATAATAAAAGTTACACAAGTTCTAGAACATTCTAAGGCAGTTATTGGTGCTAAATAAAGAGGTGAACAGAGGCTTACATGGGCAATTCCACCAGTATATATTGTGACTCTTGATTGTAGGGTTTCCTTAGAGATTTGATTGTCTTTGTAATTATTGAGCCCATGTTCTTGTATCATGTAATGTTTTTAAATATTTTAGTTCTCATTTCATTGGGATAATAGAAAGAAAGCATTTATTTTTTACATCTTTTGTTTATTTCCCTATTGTTGTTGTGTGTTTTGGTTTGGAAGGGTAGTATCCTTCATCACATCTATTCAGAGTAGAAATAAAATGGAAGAACTTGCATTCAACCATGCAAATTTGTTCAAAACATTCTTCCACCAGTGGACCTCATCCCCCATATTTTTTTGATCTAGTTCTTGATACTTAGAGGCCACCAAATTCGCCCTTAAAAATCTAGGCTCCTAGCCAATATATTGTTCTCCATTAGAACTATAAGCTCTTCATCCAAGGACTTGAGGTAACTCTCCTTGATCCTCAACTAATCCCTAGGCCACTCATGAGGATCCTTCCATTTAAACATGTCCACCTATCTGAAGCTTTCAAAAAATTTAAAATCCTCCACCCTAAACTAGTCAACCTCTAAGAAGCTATGATAGAGAGTCTATGATTCCAAATAAATGGGCATGATTATGGGAAATTCATCTTACTATTTAAACCAAAAAGGACATCAAATTCCCTATTGTATATCCAAAACAAGCCCTACTTAATCAAATTAGCACCTCTTTTAAGAGTATCCCAAATTAAAGACCCCTTACTTGACATGCCAATATTTGGAACATATTTACTCTCCACACCCTATACATGCTTAGTAGAAAGGATATTCACCCATGCTAGATCTTAATTAGTATGCATACACCAATAAATACTAGCAATGAATCCAAGTTACCAACTTGTAAAAATTGCATTAGAGAGAGGGAATCAAGTTCGACGATAAATATTAAAGAATCTACTTGAACCAAGCATATGCACATAGGAAGAGCTTGGATTATAGATTTAAATTACAACACTTTTCCTACAAAATAAATCCACCTATAAATCCAATGATTTACTCTACTGTGGAACTTATCTATCATAGTTTGTCAAGAACCACTAGGCAAGGGTATATCTGAGAGGGAAATAACCAAAAAAACTTTAGAAAGACCATTAACGTGAAGTATAAGAATCATATCAATACTAGACTAAATAAGAGGTGGCATTGAAGAAAATGATTAAATATTTTCCTTCATTACTCCTTTTTTATGAATTTATAAGATAGATATACAAAGCCCATATGATGTTAATCACTTCTTTTATTCTAGAAACTCCTGGATCAAGGCAATGACATCCAAAAATTGTTAGTGGGTGTGAGAAGTCAATATAGTACCCCAACTCCACCCTTGAATAATCTTTTTTCTCACATGAGATTTTAATATTCTTCCTAGACCTTCAACCATTAAAATAAATAAATAAGGTTACAAAGGATTACCCCACAAAAAGGCCCCTTGAAGCACCAAATAAGATGTATGTATCATGTAGTTAATCACCAAATTAACATATTCAAAACAAACCAGCTTCAATATCAAGGTTGGATTTTTGAAGAAATGACCATTTAACCTTATCACAAGCTTTGCCATATCCAATTGGATGAGCATAGTCTTTTCCTTGGAATTATTTATGAAATGAATGGCCTCAAAAAAAAAAAATTCAAGGCACTACTTAAGTCCATGTATAGTTAACTTAGAGATGGTCCTATACATCACATTGCATAGGTAAATTGGTTTGAAAATCTCTAGAATATTATCCCTATATCTTCTAGGGATTGTAATAAAGGAAATAGTGTTCACTAGGATGCATGGGAAAACTAGGAAGCTTATGTCTATCCCCTCTTATATGGAAGGAAGATGATCCACTAGGCTCAAGGAAGATTATTTCTATCCCCTCTTATATGGAAGGAAGATGATCCACTAGGCTCAAGGAAGCTCAAATTTTGTATGGATGTACTGATTATTTGCTATTATGGAAGATGACCATGAGAGTAAATTTGAGAATGCAATATCTAAGGAAAGATAGAGGAAAAGAGGGTTTTCTACATGCAACTAATTGAAGATTGAGAACTCAATTACGAGACTTGACCTAGGAAGCAACAATAGCAACTAACATGTGATATAAATTTCAGCCCAAAATGGGAGACCATGGGTGACCGAGAGCGATCAAGGACAACTAAGAGGTTAGAGGCAAGTCCACTCACCTTTAACCTTGCACTGTTTGATGAAATGACCATAGAATTGTAGCTCTCAAATGACCTTTTTGTAGCTCATTTCACATGGGTTCACCCTATTTATTGCACATATAAAAAGAGGTAAAATGGTTGTGTAAAGGGGTTTTCCTAAGTCAAACCCCAATTTTGGAATCAACCATGAAATTGAATTGAAATTTACTTGAAAAGAAAGCATGTTGGTATATTAAAAAGGCTAGATCTAGAAAATAAGAAGTCTTATGCCTTTACAATGCTCTTTAAATGCAATCACAAGTGTTGATGCAATAACATGAATCCACAAGACCTAAAAATAAATCACAAAAGACATGCTTGCATAAAGGTATTTGATGTTTTCCACAATGAAGGATATGGTGAGATGATATGTCTTGAATGCTTGAACTGCTTGAATGCTTCTTGTTTCTCCTTGAATTCTTGAGATCATAAATGCTTGATTGAATGAATGTATTCACCTTGATTTCTTGTTATTACCAAAATGATGGAGGATACCTTGTTTATATACCTCTCCTAGCCATTTTTGGCAACAAAAATTGAAGGAGGTCAACATGGATTTAAGAATCCCACTAAAACCAAATAAATATTACTCAATTTAAATTTGGGGTTAAATCTCAAGGCCAGGGATGACTTTGAGGCTTAGGAGCCAGTTTGAGGGTCAGGGGTGACTCAACCCACCCTTGACCTAAGAGTCACCCCTAACCGCCTAAAATGGACACAAATTTGGACTTGAAGTCCAATTTCATATGAGAATACTGAAAATATGTATTAAATTGAGTTGTAATAAGCAAAAATGTATGCGTAAGGCTACACATGTTAAAATGGAGCCTAAGTGAGTGAGATATTGTATAGTGATGTTGATGCAGTCAAGGATGGAGAAACCTCAAAATATCAGTATGATCCTTGCAGCTAACACAACACAACAAAAATAACAAGAAAAACAAGCCAACAATGAGATAATGAGAGATCCACCTTTGATAATGATTGGTAAATAAATTAAAATAGACCTGTGACATGCAGTCTCACATGCCATACATACATGCATGATTAGGTCAAAAATCTCTTACAAACCCTAGCTAATTTGGGCTAGATAATCTTATGAAAACTCTCTTATTTGATAGGAACAAGGCTATAAGCTTAAATAGCAATTACAATCATCGATCGGCCTAGTAAAGATCACATTTTCCAAGAATAATAAAATGTGTTTAAACAATTAGGTTAGGACCTAAAACAATTGGATCAACCTCCAATGCAAATAATAAGAGATGTGATCATAAAATAAGGTTGGCCTCAAACGTAACACTAAGATGGCATAACTACACTCAGAAAAACCATCTGGAAGATCGGGAAAAAGATCAAAAACCCAACCATTGATCGGTAACATGAAGAACAATACAACCCCACAAAGAAACTATAATAACTCTCGTGCAATGAAACCAAATGAGGCACAATCATAGAAAATGATCCAACATGAAGCCACAAACACATAGCCACGACTGCAACCAAAAAGAACAAGTACAGATTGATCACCAACAGAAACACTAGACTGAAAGCAAATATTTTTGGTTGATGCAAGACCCCAAGATGCTCCTGCATCAGACACCCAGGGTAATTGAAAATTGAGTCCCTTACTTTTCTGTGGCCAAAGGAAAACCAAATAGGTCAACCTCAACTTGAGAAATCCATGATGAATCTTCAACTGGTATGTCCTTCTATTTGAGTAGATATTCACATACTACTTAGCTCTTGTACTTTGACCAACTCTACTATCCAAAATACTCTCTATCTGATCCATCTTCTTCTTAGGATA
Source organism: Thuja plicata (assembly GCA_018584345.1). Taxonomy (NCBI): domain Eukaryota; kingdom Viridiplantae; phylum Streptophyta; class Pinopsida; order Cupressales; family Cupressaceae; genus Thuja; species Thuja plicata. The sequence continues at coordinate 207,182 of MU226878.1, read as the reverse complement.
CAAATGTCCAACATCTGATCCTCCACTGCTACTGTAATCTGATTCATGATACTTATACAAATCAACAACATTGAAAAATAGTGATATATCCATATCCTCAGGTAATTCCACTTCATATACATTCCCTGAATCAAATCTCCTCAAGATCTTACAAGGACCAAAATTCTTCATCTTCAACTTATTTTAAGTACCAATAGGAAATCTACCATTTTGTAAGTACACCATAAATTCATCTCCCACTTAATGTAATTCCTTATGTCTCCTCTTCCTATCTTCTCTCCTTTTATAAACTTGATTCATTTACTCCAAAAGATGTCTCATTCCTTCATCCAATGACTTCATGACCTCAACAAACTCTTCTCCTTCAACACTCTTCTTAAATTCATGACTAATATCCCTTAACTCTGCTACTCCCTTAGGATTAAACCCAATAACCACTTCAAATGGTGTCTTCCCTGTGATCTTATTTACTCAATTATTGTAAGCAAACTTTTCTTGAGGTAAAACTAAATCCCAACTTTTTAGGCTTATCTCCAACTAAACACCTCAACAAGTTCCCTAAACTCCTTTTCAAAACTTCTATCTGTCCATCAGTTTGTGGATGAAAAGTAGAACTAAACTTTAAATCATCTTTTAACTTCTTTCAAAGTTTCCTCCAAAAATAACCAACAAATCTATTGTACCTATCTGATACAATGCTCTTAGGTAATCCATGTAATCTCACAATCTCCTTGAAAAATAAATCAGCTACATGCATTGCATCTGTAGTCTTCTTACAAGGAACAAAATGTGACATCTTAGAAAATCTATTTACAACTACAAAGATAGAGTCATAACCTCTCTATGTTCTTTACAAAGCAAGTACAAAATCCATACTAATCTCCACCCATGGTCTGAAAGGTACTGTCAAAGGTGTTAACAACCCCACATTTTGACTACTTCCTTTTGCAACTTGACATACCTTACAACGCTGTACAAAATTCCTCACATCCTTATGAACTTTTGGCCAAAAGTAATTCTCACTCACCAAAGCTACTATCTTATTAATGCCAAAATGTCCTACTAAACCTCCACTATGTTTCTCCTTAATCATAATATCTCTCATGGAACTCCTAGGTATGCATAACTTATTACCTCTAAAAAACATTCCATCCTGAATAAAATAATCTAACCACTTACTTATGTTAGCAACAATAGGTTCTTTACAAGCCTTCCAAGATTCAGTGAAGTCTGGCTCTTCCTCATACAAGGTCATCAATTCATCAAAAGCCAATATTATAATCTTCATCTCAGTCAACAAAGTCTTCTTTCTACTCAAAGCATAAACAAATTTATTTTCCATGCCACTCTTATATTTCAACACAAATGTATAACTTTTCATAAACTCAACCCATCTCACATGTCTATGATTCAACTTACCTTGGCTTCCCAAATACTTCAATGCTCGATGATCAATATATAGTGCTATAAAGGAGAAAATGATGTTAATAGAATAAGAGTGTTTTGATACTCAAATCACTTATCACCTTACATTTAATGTTTAGAGTGGAGGGATAAATAAGACATTCCCCTTTATTCTCAAATGCACAAAGGAAGGATCCAAATTGATCAACCCAAAATGGATCAATGCATAAATGAATCCATCTGTTGGAAATGAGAATAAAGAAGGAGATCCTAGGTTTCCCTCTTAAAAATGTGTTTTGAAATGAATGTAAATGTGTGATAGATTTAGAATGATTAAGGATTCAAATCAAAATGAATTATAGAAAAGTACTAACCTTGAAATATTACAGATCAAAGAATGCTTTTTTTGGGGGTCTGTACTCAGTTTCTGGAAAATCTAAATTATAATCCAGAAAGGAAACGTAGAGACGAACAAAACCCAAAAATATTTTTCTCTTCTGACATTGTCTTGTGAAAAAAGTCTACCTTGACTCACAAATGTCACCCCTGACCCAATAATGTCAACCTTGACCTATACAGGTCTGACAGAAAATTTGTTCGCGGATCCCGAAAGTTGGCCGAAAATGGTATCCAAATCTGGGTTCAAATCCACAGTCCCAAACCTGTACCTACAATAAAAATAGTTTTGTTTTTTGGGGGAAGGGTTTTGCCTTAGTCAAACCCCAATTTAGGAATTAACCTTGAAATCAATAAAGTATAGAATGCTAGCAAGTAGTAGAATTGAATCTAACAATGAAGCTATGATATTAAATAGATATGTAATTATAATTCAAATGTAAGAAAGTATGTAAATATGAAAGCATGGACTTTAGAAACCATAAACCTCCATGATTTGTATGCTTGGAATCCACCTTGAAGAGATGATGAAAGAGTCTTGAGGACACACAAAGGATCTTGAAGGAAGATCACACCATCATGATGGCTAGATCTAGGGTTTGAATGATGAATCTTGAATGCTTGAACCAGATCCCTTCAAAGGCTTGAAAGCTTGAATCATTGATCTTAAATGGAGGAATTTAATGCTTAAGAGGAAGACTTGAACACCTTGAAAGCTTGGAAACATGTAGAACAATGGATGCTTGAACTTTTTTCTTGATCACCTCTTATCCTTTAGTTAATGGTTAGAGAAAATGATAGGAGAAGGCTTCCTTTTATATGAAACTAGGGCACAATCTTCTAAGGAGGCCAACATAGGAGAATTAAATTCCAATTAGACCCATGACCCTATAATTGGACCTATGTTAAATATAATTTAGGAATCACCACTTCGGAACCCAAAACAACCGACTCGGAATCGGGAAATAACTTTTTGCAAAGACCGACATCCGAAAACTGTGGGACCCTGAGATTTGAACCCTGGGTCAAGGTTGAGGTCAACCTTGACCTAGGTTAGGTTAAAGGTTGACCTTGACCTAGGTTAGGGTCAAGGTCAACATAGACCAAAAAGGTTGACCCTGACCTTGAGCTCCAAGATCTCAGGTCTGCAGTCCAGAATGCAGAAATCAGGTTGGAAAGAGGTGGAAAGTGGGGCAGAATAGGGGGAAAGCTAGGTCAAGGTCAGGAACCCATTCAAGTTGCTTGATATGACCCCAAACCACCTACTCGGAAGGCTAAACCAGTCTACCATGGAAGTGCTTCCATTTTATGACTATACATTTAGCCCCCACTTTAGCGAGAGTATAGAAATAAAACATGCTCACGGTAAAGTTAGAAGAAAGACACTAGTGGATCGCAAAAAAGTATAATATCACAAAGTCAAGGACATGAGTCCCTAGACCAAGGATTCTTACTCAACATACATACACAAAGATATTAAAGTAAAGAGAAATTGATCATAGAAAATATACAGGATTACATAAGCAAGACCAGAGCAACACTATAGATAACATAGCTTCATGATCTAATCCTACTAGCATGAAAGTGAAAAGAGAGAAAAGGGAAATTAATTACCTCACCTAGTAAGATGCCCACCTTACTATGAATCACCAAGGAGGGAGATCCCAATAGGCTCACCCGTAAATTGTGCTTGTAATTGTAAGTGTGTCTTCTGACAGCTTTTGTAAATATCCATAGATCCACCTTCTTATATCACTATGAATATAAAATGTGTGTCTTTTCAAGATTTAGCAACTTATGTGCGTTACCTTCCAAGGATTTAGCATATTGAAAATTTAAAAGGGTGCGTATCTCTTTAGGATTTAGCAAATTATGTGCATTACCTTCAGAGGATTTAGCGAAAATAAAAGTGTGTGTCCCTTCAAGATTTAGCAACTTATGTGCATTACCTTCCAAGGATTTAGCAAAAATAAAAGTAAAAATGTGTGTCCCCTCAGGATTTAGCAACATATCTGTGTTACCTTTCAAGGATTTAGCATGCTAAAAAATGTAAATTAATGTAAACTATAGTACAAGGGAGACCCTATATATGCCCCCCTCCTTATCATGACTACCCACTAGGCAAGATAAGGATGAGAGAAGAGGATACCTACTTCACAAGGTAAGGAGATATTCAGCTTAACAATAATGTATACCATGTTCTTAGCGAAGAGCCTTAACTCTTACATCCAAGAACATAGATAATCATGAAATGGATATGTCACTTATGGAAAAAAGATCCTCAAAAGGGGAAGAGATCTCATCGACAAGACCCTCACCATAGAGGAGTGCTTAGAATAAAATGTCATCTTCTAAAGAAAAGAGAGAACAAAGATTCAATCATCTAGCCCCTGTAATGAAAAGGAAGAGGAATCTCGGAATGAAGGAGTCAAACTCTAACCAAAGCAAGGGAAAGGGTTTCTCAAAAGCATAATTTGCAAAATAAAGAAGAGATGATGACCTAGGACAATCACCTCCCATATAAGAGGGTATCCGTAGCCAAAACATAAATCTTTATAAGGAAATAATGTTTAATGATAAACAAATGTCACTAGGCTAAGGAAAGTAGATCCTTAGATAGAGGAAGAAGGAAAATACCTTGCCCCCCAGGGGTGAAAGCAAGGGATATATCAAATTATATCAAGAGATGTTGTTGTAGAAAAGAGATATCATGCAAGAAGTGAAAAAGTAACCCTTATGAGGGCTAGGACACTATTCAGTTTCCAAGGTGAGAGATTTATCAACCATGGAAACCCAAAAAAAATGAAATGGGTTATAATTAAGGACATAGATCCTCAATGCAAACCAAAATTTTCATGTATGATTGGATATCACATAATAGATAGATACTGCTTAACCAAGGGAAAGTGGATCCCGGAAAGACAGAAAAGAAGGAGATGGCATCCTTACCCCCCAAGTGTAGGGACAAGGATGAAAGGGGACCTATTATATCACTCATAATACTATGCAAGACAACGAGCCCCCAAAGATTAGGCTAACATTGTTTACATAATATGGAGTTCCATAATAGGAACATAAATGTTATTTAGAGAGAATAGGATTGAAATATAACTCATTGCCACATGATATATAAATAACTTTACTATCAATGAGCT
>MU226878.1:177570-189425 GCA_018584345.1 Thuja plicata | reverse complement strand
CTTTAGGCAAAGGTACTAGGTCCCAAGTTTTGTTCTTCTCCAATGAAGCCATCTCATCATCCATGGCCTCAATCCAGGAACCTGCATCTTCCATACCTATAGCCTCTTTCACAGATCTAGGCTCATCGGTGTTTGTAATCAAGGCATAAGCGTGCAACTGGAATCTAACATAGAAAATCCAAACCTCTCTAGTTTCTTTCTTTCTCTCGTGGATCTCCTCAAGGGATGAGGTTGAGGTTGTTCTACCTCTTCTTCTAAATTTTTAGAGCTCCTAGAGCTCTCCTCATCATCAGATCCATCACGGTCTCTCTGTTCAGTCTTCTCAGGGGTAAGAGGCAACTGAACAACATCTTCTTTCGTTTCTTTTTCATCTAGCTGTAGCACAATAGGAGAAGGTGTTAGCCCTCTAAAAATAACATTTCTTCTATACAACACCTTACCAATCACAGGATCCCAAAGCTTGTATCCTTTCACACCAACATTGTAGCCGATGAAGATACATTTTACAACCTTGTTTTCTAACTTATATCTTCTCTCCTTAGGCACATGTGCATAAGCTTCACAACCAAAAACACGAAGATGTCTAACTGAAAGCTTCTTACCAGACCACACCTCCATGGGTGTCTTACCAACAAGAGTTGATGTAGGAATATTAATGACCGTCATAGGAATCCATCATAACCATTTCAGTCATGTACCTTACACATTGTCCAAAGTGCTGACATTTGGCAAATAACCTCTACCACAAAAAGGGATGCCTAGATCCACCTAGACCAAGTTTGATCATCCTTGTCATCTTCCAAGTGGAGTGAAAACACAACATGTTCACTCAATTAAATGACAGAATGGATATCAAACTTAAATACATTATTTGCAAATAATTAATCAGAAAACAAATAATATCAAATGTAAGGAAATATACAAGGTTGAGACACCTTATTCCTAACAATCCTATCCCATGATTTGATCTTGTCTTTACCTCTTCTTTGTCGATCTTTCTGCAAATGTTCCCACCATAGGGATGCATGTCCTTTCAGCTTGGTACAAGCATACTTCACCTTCATTTCTTCATTAGTCCCTTCAAGCTTGAAATACTTATCCATCTTCGTGATCCAATCCATCAACTCATCAACATCTAGGTTACCATGACAATTAGGTGGGTTGAAATGAGGTCTTTGATTAACATTAGTCAATGCCCTAATGAATTTTTCCTCTCCTTGATTCAACTTAGGTTGTGCTTCCCAGGTATCTCCTTCTACTGCTTCATTATGATTTTTTTCATCTCCTTCTTCATCACTTGCATCTTCTATATGTTCTCCTCCTCTAGATTGTCTCTATTGCTTCCAATATTGCAGATTTTTGCCTCAACAAATCCAAAATAGTTGGATCTGCATGTCGTGCTCCACCTCTAGCATTTCTCCTATCCATCTTCACAATCCTCAGTCGTTGTAGGTCTGATTCTCTCGACCTCCACCCCAAACCAAACCCTAAGGATGCAAAAAACTGGCTCTGATACCAAATGAGGTGTGATCATATAAAATGATCCAACACGAAGCCACAAACACATAGCCACGTCTACAACCAAAAATAACAAGTACAGATCGATCACCAATAGAAACACCATACTGAAAGAAAACAAACTAACTACTGAAAGAAAATGATTTTGGTTGATGCAAGATTGCAAGATCCCAAGATGCTCCTACATCAGATGTAATTTTATGGCGTTGTAATTATGTATTCATACCATAGATAAGGTCCCTCAATTGTGGCCTTACTGGTTTGTAGCTCTAGTCAAAAGTGTGAACTAATAAAAAAGGAAAAATGAGATTAAAAATCTATAAACAACAACATTTTTTTTAAAAGAAATGTGTTATAATATTCATTTGACTCTTCATAAAAAATGGTAACATAATACTCAAAACTTATAAAAGAAAAATAAAAAACTCAATCTTACAAACAAAAAATTAGCATCAACACAAAATGATTGAAATAACAAATACAAAGCCAATGTAAGTTTTCATTGTTGATGGAGTGGATGTACTCAAAATGTTTATGACGTTCATCGATGAAGAAGTGGATGTACTCAAAATGTTTAAGATGCTTGTCTTTACAACATCTACTTGATTTGAGAGAGTGAAATGAAGAATTAAGCTCCAATTTATAGATTTTTTGAGAAAAATTAAATAGTGGAGTTGATCTTATATAATGATTTAGATCCACAGTTGGTGGATGCAATATGGAGAGGTTGCATCAATTTGCAAAATGGGCATAGATAATTATTTAATTTTTTTATTAATTTGAAATTTTGGTTTAGTCAATTTTTTTGACTTGTGTATAATTATTATTGTTTATTTATCAATTTAAAAACTATCATGTATGGGGTAGAAAGGATGATCCAAATCCTCCGTGAGCTTAGACTACTTTGGCCCTCAGTCTGCCTATGTTTTGTTTTGATGAATAGTTGTTGTTGATGCTTCTTTCTGAGCTTTGGTGGGGTGATCTTGTATCCCTCATTTTTTTTTGTGAACATGTTCTTTTAATTATACTTTAATGGAAATGACTATTCATAATACAAAATATCATTTATCTTTCTCTCTATTGGTTGATACAGGGAATAGTCATTGCAAAAATCAAATTATTATTTATGTTTTTTATAAATTTTGTCACCTCAATAAATAACTTAAATGACTTAATGACTTATATAATATTATATACATCATAATAAATGTACAATGTCATCCATATCTATCCATTAAATATACATATTTTAAAAAATATTAGACATTATGTAATTTAAAAATTAAAGTATTGTTGTTTAACAATTTACATTAACAATTAATGTAAGAAAATGATTTACTATATAATTAAGCTAAGTGACCAACCAATTGCAATTAACTATTTTTATTTTTCAATTTCTTTTTAGATTTTTCTAAAGTATAATGATAAATTTTAAGTAAAAAAATCATGAAAATTATTTTTCTTGAAAACTTTATAATATTAGACAATAATAAACTTACTTTCACCATATTTAAATCCTAATTAAATCTTAATTATAATTATTATATTATAATTAAAAATATATATTATTATCCCATAAATATACATTATACAAATTTTATATTAAATAATTATCCTTAATAAATTTGCTAAAATTATTTTATACTTTCAAACTTATTATTATTAAATTATTATCTTATACTTAGCCATCACTTGTTCTAAATGATTTCTCATACTTGACTTCATATTCTGAATGTTGAATCTTTATTTGTATCTTTCAAAATTCTTTTCCTAGATATCACTCTATTTTATTATTTATCTATCACTAATATATACACATTTAAAAAAAAAAAAAAAAAACTCCCACATGAAATATCCTATCTTACACCTAGTCTATAAAACAACCAAATCATCATAAATCTAAAACATAAGAAAAAAACATGAACATATGAACTTTCAGCATTACAAATTCTATTCAATTATGAATTAAAGTTAACCAAGATTTCCTTAATGATTAAAAATTATGAGCTCGGTCATGTGGGTAGCATCTCCCCCAACTATATGGATTAATTAATGATTCAAACTCACATGAGTAATGCTCAGATTTTGGGTAATGATTTAAAAAAGAAATACTTTATGAAATGAATGTTAAGCATGCTTAGTACTGATTGAAAATCATGAGCTTGGTCAAATGGCATGTTGAGGAGTGATTAATTGACAGTTTTGATCATCATAAGATTGAGGAAACTAGAGAACATTTAAAATCTAATTGTTTATCAAAACTAGAGAATATATAAAATCTAAAATCTAATTGTTTATTAAAACTAGAGAATATTTAAAAATTTCTAAGTCCCCCTGGTCACTTGGGTACTTTCAAGAAATCAATCCAAGGGGGCCCACAGGACTGTATTGGCCAGTGTACTTACATTATAATGTGTTTTCATGCCACAAACCCATTTCATAACCATTACCCATTTGTCTCTTGTCCGAAACCAGAGAATCAAAAAACCAAAAAATAAATAAAAAAGCAGTCACAGAAAGAACTCTAAAGTCTAATACCTTTGTAATAATTAAGAGAAAAATAAATAAGAGGAGCATAGGGGAATAAAAAATTTAGAGGATCGAGAGGGACAGGAGTGAAGTTGGAAATTCGTTGACTAACATTTGACTGGCCCAACCAGTACTTGCATTCCAACTGTACGGTCAAAGAAATCATATCATATATCACATGAAACAAATAAATCACAGTCCTCAAATGCTAATGGTGAACTAATGCACTGGATTTAAGTAATAATAGTAGAGAAAGTTGAGGTTAGTATAAATTTATCAGAATGTTGGGGACCTAAAAAAGTTAAATTATTGTTTAGCTTAATGGAGGCGGACTTTACATCTGAATCAAATTTCATTAATTCAAAAGCCACCTCCACTTTCTTTGTGTTTGTTAGCTTTTCTCAGAGCCTCCAAGAGGCCTGATGGATCTCAAAAATCTGGGTTTTCTCATTTGGGTTTCTTGAAAATTTGTTGTCGTTGAAACCCATTTTGTGAATTTGTTGAATAAGTAGATTGTATACACTGTTTGATTAGGGCTGTAAAGTGCGATTTTAAGGTCTTTTGGCTCGTTTTGAGGGCTATTTAATGGGGTTTTAAACTTTTAAGGTTTACAAGTTATACAGGATGTGTCGGTCTATTCATTGCTTGGATGATTTATGATGGTCTTTGTCTGATCGAAATGAATGAAGTGGAATGCTTCAAATTTTACTGAGATGATGCCTAGTCAGGGGTAAGGTAGCCTTTCCAGGACTCTAGGGTTATTCGGTGATGTGAAATGATGAGTACTTATGTATGGGTGATTGGAATTTGTAGCTGCATATTTCAATGAAATGTTCATGCTTCCTGTAGAGTGGGAGCTGCAAGCTTCGCTGATCTCTGCACATGATTTTGCAGTGGAAATTGTACCTAGAATAGCTAGGGGTGTTAAAGTTATGCCTAGGATCTATAGGAGTAGTGTGTTTCAATGCACTAGGCCTTGCTTGCTGCAATTGAGTGTGGATTATGGGTTTTTGAGGGTGTTGTTATTGGGAGCAGAGTCATTCCCGATTCATATCCCTGTGTTTTATACCCAATTAGCATTCAAATACACCTCTTGAGGGAAGGAATATGGAACCTTGATGGAGATGCTTCAGATATTGACATTAAAAGTTCTCCACCGAACCCAATTGCTAGAGTTATCTCCAATCATTTGATAGTATTAGGTGAGGAATTCATATAATTTTTTTGATGAACTATTCCCTGTGAAGATTTCACTAGTATTTTCCTTTTTTAAGTCTTGTTTTTCTGGTTCAATAGAAGAGTAGGCAATGCTAGTATCATGGCAGACCCAAGCAGTAGTGCCATAGTTAGAGTGGAGAATCCAGAGACAGCAGGAGAAAGAGGAGGAAGGGGTTATACCAAGGGCATATGGACTCTCCACGAGACTCTGGTCCTGTTAGATGCAAAGAAGCTCGATGACGAGAGAAGAATGAGAGGTGGGGACAAGGAGAGGGGTGGTAAGACTGCAGAACTAAGATGGAAATGGGTTGAGAATTATTGCTATAAGAATGGGTGTATCAGAAGCCAAAATCAATGCAATGATAAGTGGGATAACCTGCTAAGGGATTACAAGAAGGTGAGGGAATATGAAAACAGGATTGTTCCCGGTCAGCCCTCATATTGGGACCTTGAGAAGCATGAGAGGAAAGAAAGAGGGCTGCCTTCCAATCTACTCAGTCAGGTTTATGAAAGACTTCATGAAGTTGTTGATAAAAGATATCCTAGGAACCCTCCAGCTAATATTTCAGGGGGTAATATGACCAGCACAACTCTTCAACAGCAACAGCAGCTACTGTTACCTCCACCTCCTCCCCAACATCAAAACCAGCAGCAGCAGCAGCAACCACAACCACACCCCCAACCAACGCATCAAGCATTTCCTTCCCACCAACAACAAAGACAGATGTCAGGTACATTTTCCAGTGCATTTGATCAATTATTCTGAAATGTAGCTTGTTGATGGAGATTAATTTCAGTTCATAATTGTTTGTGATTTGGATTGGGCCAGCCCTCAAATAGGAATCGTGCAATGAATTCAGCACATATGTTACATCTTCTCCATTGTCTGATTCATTGAGATAGATGATAAACTGTAACAAATGTCGGATATGAGTTGATCCTGTGCCTAGCCTCTATGTAGTTGATAGCTCAAAGTAAGAAACACTTGATAGCCTCGGTTCTCATTATGCCATGGAGATTCATAGAACATAATTTTAGGATTAATTCAGATTAAGCTACCTCCCATGGTCTACTGACTACAGATTCACAGAATAAATCAAAATTTCGAATTATCTTTGTAGATCAAAGATCCCAAGTCTGCTGACAGGGTTGTGGTCCAATGGCGAGGATTGTAGTGTGTTTGGCCATCAAAGTCCCAAACATGCCGGAGAGTGGCCAGTTGTAAGTCCTGGGTGACATGTAGGACAGATAAGTACCTTTTCCATTGTTATAACTTAGCTTAGCTTAGGTGATCCATGTGTGAATTTGTTGGTTTGTAGAATTGGTGGGTGTAATGTCAAACTTGCCCATGGGGATCAGTGCGCCTGCACTAGCAATCAGATGCAATGGATCTCCTACCCCTTTCAAGATTAAGGTCAAGTTCATAGGACAAAACAATGCTTCTGAATATCATCTTGTGATCTAATTAGCAAAACTTCTGAATGTTAAAAACAGATTAATAAAGAAGCTTAAATGTTTTTCTGATTGACAGTTCTGTAGCAATCAACTTATTGCAACATTTAGAAGTTTGTCTCTCAGCATTTTATGTACTAGTTGTTTGTGTCCATGTTAAATGAAGTTAGATATTTGGTTACATTACTAGGATTATAATATGGTAAATTGGAAATCCATCCCATTTTCATCTTATCATACAGACAGCTTGGATAGATTCTATGGTGATCTTAAAGGATTAAGAGAGGGTTAAATGTCTTGATTGCAAATTTTCTTTTAATATTTTGCAAAATGTGACATGGTTATTTGCTCTTGAACTCTGTAGGTGGCTACTCTGCTGAGATGTCAGAGAGTTCTGATAATGATGGAAGTGAAGTCCCACATGTATCTGCTAAAAGGAGGAGGGTAAGCAGTGCACATGGGTTAGCCCCAGCCATGGCTGAGAGTACAATACAGATAACCCAAACACTGATGGCATGTGAAGAAAAGAAAGACAAAAGACATATGGATATTTTAAGTGTAGAAGAGAAGAAGCTACGTATTGAAGAAGCAAAGACAGAGATGAGTAAACAAGGTATTACAGGGCTCATAAATGCTGTTAACAATCTTGCCAATGCTATTCTTACTTTGGCCTCTGACAGATCTGCTGCAACCGATTAATTTGATTCCAGAAAGGCTAATGATGCATTTTCTGTTTTGTTTGGTTTCCTTAGTACTGCTAACTAGGAATTCTTTCAGGGAATGTACATTTTATTCTGATGTTGCCAATGACAATACCTAGCTGTGGGAAGCATGGAGACATGGAGATGCTGATCCCTGTATTGTCTTAAGTGATTCAGAGTGTTCATTTTTCCTGTAATGTAAGCAATCTATTGCATTGTGGGCATTTTTTTTCACCGAAGCCCACTTTTTGAAATCCTTTTGTAGATTTTCAGTCAAAGTATTTGACATGTAAACTGCTTTGGTAGATGTCATTCCACTTTTGCTTCTTTAGCATTCTGTGCAGATGCTATGCTCATCTGTATTTGCACATTTTTGTGTTTCACACATCATGATGTTTTGGTTCTTTCTGGCCTGATGGGTTCAATTGCAATATCTTTCTAGTTTTTGTCTCCAATAGTTCTCAAATTCCAAGCTTGACACAATGTTAAATTCCATGGTTCTCCAAGTTGAATTCAGATGTTTTTATACACTCATATCTCCTAACTATTGTAAGAATTAATGGTATGTGATTTAGAAACCAACCCAAACAGTAATTCCTCAAATTCTGAGCTTGACACAATGTTTAATTCCATGGTTCTTCAAGTTGAATTCAGATGTTTTTATCCACTCGTATCTTCTAACTATTGTAAGAATTAATGGTATGTGATTTAGAAACCAATCCAAACAGTATTCTTTGGATTAAAATAGTCCAGTGACAGTTTTGGTGACCTAATAAAATTGATGGATAATTTATGGTTGTAATGCAACATCACTGAAAAATGTTTTAATAAATAGCTAATTGCTTAAAATAATCTTCTCTTTTGATGACCATCTTAGTGATTGTTTGTGCAAAGATGATCTTTTTCTTGTTCAATTGGTACGCAGTGTCTGACTTACAATGCATTGTCATGTTTTTCTATCTTGATTTGGTTAACTGGGTCCAAATTAACCCTTGTGAAGTGTTGTATATTACATACCATATTTTTCAGAGTGAATCTTTGCCATTTCATATGTATGATATATGCATATTTGGTGCAGCCCTCAGTTTCATTAATGAGGAAAATACTACCCTATATGATGTCCAACTGCAACATGTGAGGGAAACTGTATAGATAAGGAATTGTTGGCTCTTGCTAGTCATGAAAGATGTATTCAGTTCACTGTAAATAGTGATAACACTAGTCTATGCTGCTATCCTACAATATGCTCTATTACCATGATGATTGTATGCAAAGAATGCCTCCAATATGATTTGATAGGATACTGATCCGATGTTAAATCGCTTTGAAGGCTCTAACTATATTTCAAATGCAATATTATGATATATTGTCCATGAGTATAGGTATAGGTATGCTCTGAGATGATTGACAAGAAGACAGACAAAAAATCATTGCAAATAGTTGTGCATACAAATCAAACCACAATCAAACATACTTGATCTGCAGAATCATTTTCTGACTGAAAACTATGGGATGCACTGCACAAGTCTTCAGGACATTGTCAGAAAACATGGTTTGCCAATAATAACCTAATTTTCTTATATGGAAATACCTACTGCTTAATCATCTCAGATTAGTCCATGATGGGTTTTATTAGCAGACCTTGACTATGTTTATCAGTGTATAGAAACATTGTTGCTATGGAGGTTCTGCTAATAAAGTTCATTTCATCCGTATAAGCCATTTGCAATAATGCCACCCAATATGACCATCTGTTTCAACAGGCATTTTATTAATTGTAGGACTGACTATTCAACTGATGGGATTGAAAGACCCATACTCCCTCCCACAAGTACTCTTCAAATTTACAGTGTAACCATCTTTAGAGAAAGTCAGGTGGACTAAAGCTGCATATGACTCATTACCCCTGTCCTATGTCAGCATCTACAACTGCCATGGCAGAGAAAGGTATCTAGGCTACAAATTCTAAATATGCCTGAGAGCAGTAGGTGCAATAGTAGTGGCTGATATTAGACAAGGGAAAGTCAAATACCAATCTATTAGTCAAGCCTGGCAGAGACTACCTTGTTGTTCAGAGCTGTACTGAAAGGCATTCTATGCATTTTGAATGACCTGATTATTTGTTGATGGAGATGATACCTGGTGCAAGTGCTATCTGATTTTTCTTGGTGGTCTCCAGATGGGTTATACTTATAACTTTGTCCAATCATGAGTTGGTTTTAGGCTATATTGATTAAGGTACAATCATGCATATATATTATATATGTGTATGTGTGGGTATGCACATAAACAAACAGTAATACACATTCATGCACATGAGATAAAAAAGATCATTCCTATTAATCAACACTGACAATGGCTGTCCTTTAAGTCAGAGGTGTACTGGAAGGCACTGTTTTCATGTTGAATGTCCTGCCTACATAGTGTAAATCAGGGGTTAAAATTGATGGTGGAAAACTCAATCAACTTTTCATAAACCCTATCAGGAAAGTGGAAATTTTGGGCAGGCCATCAAATATAAGTCCCGGTACAAATCATAGCTGATAGCCTTGGAGGTCTCAAATTGTCATAATAAAATGATTTCACGAGTTCTATATGAATTAAAAAATGACTACTATATATCCCCACCATATGTATGCAGAACTAGTTTGACTCGTTGGCCATACTATATATGAACAGTGCCAAAAAAGGGTGCATTGTTTTTAGTGTTGCCCATCTAACTTACACATAAATTGCATTGTTTTAAGTGTTGCTAATCCAGCTTCTGAATGAAATGGTACTGATTGAAGTTTTTTGATAATTAATGTGCTTATGTAGTTGTTTTTATCTACAAATGACTTATAGTAATATGAGACTATCCATTATTCTTTGTGGGAGGCACCTATCTATACTACAAACAAGGGGTGTGTACTTTACCCCCTATTGGATTTGAACTTTGATCTTTCTTTCAAGAGCATAAGTTCTCCACCATTAGGCTAACTAGTGATGAACAAAACAAAATTGTTTTTTATTAAATTTTATTATGCTTTTCTTTGGTGGTTAAGTGTTTAAAGTTGTTCTCCAAAAACAATATAAAAGAAGAGTCCATACATATATATCATTTTATGTGTTATTGAATATCTTATATATTAAAAATATGAAAATTTTACAACCCATGAGAAAGATTTTTGGATTTTGATTGTGTCTTTTTATTTAACATCAATGTTTTAGATTATATTTCATAGTCTATCTTTAGGATGAGTTAGAGTCACTTGATTTTGATTATGAACATTTTTTAAACATCAATGAATGTGCTAAAAACAAGGTGCACATACCTTAGCCTTGTGCGATTTGAACTTGTAACCTATGTTTCAAGAGCACAAGTTCTCCATCACTAGGCCAACTCAAGATGAACAAGGGGAGAGGGCCAACTCACTCATTCAAAGTTCTTAGACATTAAGTTGACTTTTATAAAATATTGTTATGTTTTTTTGTTATTGGTTAAGTGTTTAAAGTTGTTCTTCAAAAACAAAATAAAAGAAGAGTCCATACATATATCATGTTATGTGTTATCGATTGTCTTATATATTAAAACATGAAAAATTTAGAGCTCATGGTATCAATAGAACGATTTATAGATTTGATTGTGTGATATTTTTCAATGTCAATGGTTTAGATTTATTTCATAATCTACCACTATGATGAGTTAGAACCACTTGATTTTAACGATGTAATATTTTTTAACATAGAGTTTTGGATCATACTCTATGATCCATTATTAGGATGAATTAGAAGCATTGAAGGTTGGACAGTATAATATTTTTTAACATCAATATTTTTGATCATATTCTATGATCCAAACTCTAATTCATCTTGACAATAGATCAAAAAATATATTTCAAAATATAAACATTAAAAATATTATACAATTAATTCTAATTTATTTTTCTATATTAATACCTTATATATTAAGAAAAAAATATAACAATTATTGAACCCAAGCAACTATCGAATACTCTCCCTTAGGGCCCGTTTGGTGCATGGCATTAACTTATCCAGAATAGGCCTATTCCAGAATAAGGGCCTATTCTCGAATTAATTAATTCTAAAAATGAAAGCTGGAATAAGCTATTCTCTGTTTGGATCCCATATTGTAAAATTGGAATAAGGATTATTTTTTTATTTTTTTAATTAATTTGAATATGTATTCTTAACTTGTGTACATATATACACATACACATACACACACATATACATGTGTATATACACACACGTGTATATACACACGTGTGTATATACACACACGTGTATATACACACATGTGTATATACACACACATGTATATACACGTGTGTATATACACACATGTGTATATACACGTGTGTATATACACATGTATACACATATATACACACGTGTGTATATACACATGTGTGTATATACACACGTGTGTATTGT
>MU226878.1:155660-177520 GCA_018584345.1 Thuja plicata | reverse complement strand
ACACGTGTGTGTATATACACATGTGTGTGTATATATACACACACGTATATATACACACGTGTATATATATACATACCCACATTTAAAAAAAAAAAGATTAAAAAAAGATTTCAAAAAAAAAAAGTTTTAAAAAAATTAATAAAAAAAATAAATTTTGAATCCACAAAATTTCTTATTCTCGAATAAGAATAATTCCAGCTTTTTTTTAGAATTAACTAATGCAAGCATAAGCCCCAAAATGGGGATTAGTTTTTTAATTCTAGAATTCAAAAAATGCACCAAACAAAGAATTATTTAATTCGTGCATTATTGGCTGCCTATTCCAGGTTAATTCCAGGGGCCAAACGGGCCCTTAAAGAAGAAATATGATACCATCATAAAGAAACTATCTCAATCAAAAGCGACAATGATGAACTACAAGCAAGCAACACAATTAAATCATATCATATATAATCTTGAAGAGACATATGGTAAACAAGACTAGATATTTATATGGTAAACAAGACTAGATATTTATGGGTGCTGCTTGTAAGTGTTTGTAAAGCGATTTTTGTCCCTCCTTTTAAAGAAAAAAAAATGGAAAGAATAGTATTGATTATATAAAGGACAAGTCTTGGGCAATATTGAACTTGAATGATGAAAAGTCTTAACTTAATCTTGTAAATTTGGAAGACAACAATAGAGACAGCACATATAATGGTGGGAGTGAAAAACTTAACTTCTTTCAATAGCTATTTTAGATTCTCTATGCATTTTTCAAACAACTTTATTTTTTTCTTAAAACTTTCATAGTGGTCTATTCTAATTTTTTAGTTGATATGGCCCTAGGTGTGAGGTGTGATCTTAAGTAAGACATGCGAACAAATTTTATATATATATATATATATATATATTGTTACATTAAACATATATATGCAAAGATTTAGAGTTCAAATTTCAAGATTAGATTAAATTATTACATGCGATACTTTACAAGCGGAAGACTTAAAGCTACGAAATACTAATATAATAAGAGGAAGGTCTTCAAACATATTATACAAAGTACATGAGGTGATTAGAGTCACATGTGACCTTTTTATCTATTAAATTTTGTCATCAATGTGCTTTTTGTTGTGGCTTCATAATAAAAAAAAATTAGATCAATAATTTTATATAAAGAATCAATAACAATGTATTAAATAATATTTTGTTAGTTTGTTGATGTGGTATCATACGATTTGTTGCTTCTTTTTTAATCTAACAAGAATACTTTATTCAATTATTCATATTGAGCATTCAAATGTTGGATCCCCTCCCAACTCAACACTTTTCTATTCAAAATATTGAGGTTTAAGTGTACACTTAATATTACAAACTATGCCCTATTGATACCCACTCAACTATTGGGTTATGGTACAATGTCTACCTTTTATAAATGGTAGATATGTTGTGGTTAATATATTTATCATTATGATATGTACTTTTTTCTATAGCTCATGAAATTGTTAGAAATCATTTTTGGATAAAATTGTGAAATTGTTTATTACTTTTCATTTTGAATTGTACGTAGTGATCTTTTATTTAGGGTGATGATAAACTTGACCACACTTCGTGATTCTTCATCTTATGGACTTCAATCACTCTACAAATAATTTAAATGTTGACCACAATATGTTGGTTGTTTGAACTTTTTTGAAAAATACATATTTGATTTTATGTTAATAGAAATATGATGAGGACTGTTTCCATTTCTAATGACTAATTTTAAGATTTTTCTTGGTGAATAGAAATATCACCCCACAAAAGTTGAACTTTAGCTCATTTTTATTTCTTTCTAGTCTATTATGCGATTATTCTTTAGCAAGAATTTGCTAGTTGCACAAATGGCCTTAAAATGACATCATCATAACATATTGATTTACAATTTTATTCTCGTCTTCATAAAGGGAAAATACTAACTCATTTAACACTATTTTTATTTTTCTAACCATATATTTTTGACAATAATCATAAATTGATACATTTATGAAATAACATATAATAATATGTTATTTCATACCAAATAATCTCCATCATATTAGATTCTCATTAAAGATTAAAAAAATGGACAAGTATTTTCAATTTGCACCATTCTATTTTTTAACCCTATATTCTTGACAATAATCATTAATTGACATTTAACTATGAAACAATATGTAACTAGGAGATTTTATTTTTTAGGAAGTAAAATTAGTTTGTACAACGCACAAAGTAGATTACTAATGCTATACATAAGAAATCTGAAACAAAACAAAATAAAATAAATATAAAAATACTCAATAAAAAATACATTATTAAAATTAACTAAACTAACTAAGTTTATTTATGAGTGCTCAAAAATTTTACTAAAATCTAAAAATTATAAATCTTCAGCTAGTCCATTTAGGGAGAGGTCCATTTGGAAACCTTTGAGTGTAGGAACAATAATTATAAATCGTGTAATTCTTGCTCGTCCAACTAAGTTGTTTCAAAATTTAGCAAAAGAGGAAGTGGGGATGCATGCATACATACTCAAATTGTTGAAATGAATGGAGCTTTGGTTGAGTCAATCTTCACCAGGCCACCTCTCATTATGTCATGTATTACATGATGATATAGTTCATATTTGTGAGGATTTCTTGCCTGATGATTTTGATTTCTACTCATGCATGTTTACATATTAAACCATATTCAATGCTCATTAGATGATTCATCTTGTGAGGAGTGTAGTGATAATAATTTATGTAAATCACCTTTTTTAATTAAAAATGATATTGTTTACGATTATAGTTGTCTTACATATTATGTTGGTTTTATTATCATTTATTACAATTCTTTACTTGTCATACATTACAAAATAATAATAAATAAATAACGTGTTCTTCCTTTCACCCTTCAATTCCTTCATCTTTTATTATTTTATCAACATTATTGAAGAAGCCAAATTTTAATGCAAAATATTTTATGGCTTTTAAGCTTTTTGATTCAAGTAGTAATGGGAGATCATTGGGGCCCAAAGAAGTTTAGGTTATTATGAAAGATATATTTAGTCATCATTAGTGCAATTTATTCTATCTTTTGATCTATAAATTTAAATCAAAGGAAAACTATCAAAATATTTAAATTTATGAGATGACACCTTATAGATAAAAAGGATAAATTTTAAATTTTCTTAAAATTATATATATATATCATCTAACGCTACTATTTATTTAAATCCTTGATCAAATGAATAAATACCTAGACATTATTTATTTAAATCCTTGATCAAATTAATAAGTAATATTAACATTGATATTCACAAATTTTGGATTTGATAAAATAATTGGAATAAGTAAGGAATGAAGTTATATCATAATATGAAGATGAATTTATTATTTCACTTCCCAACTATTTAATGGGATAAAAAACAATTCATTCTATTTCTAAAAAAAATTATTGCAAATGAAATATTATCATTTTCTAATTATTTTATAGAAAGAAATAAGAGAAATTTACCTTCTTAAAATTTATAAAACAAAAATCACATTGTAAATGAAATATTAACTTTCTAATTATTTTATAGAATGAATTAAGAGAAACTCACCCTCTTAAAACTTGTCTTTTTAAAATTTTATAAAAACAAAAAATCATATTCTATTATGAAATTAAAATTATAGAAAACAAAAATACAAAGAAACTTTCTATTTTACTTTTATAACACAAATTTACATTCTATTAACAAAAATAAAAGAGGCTAACAATAGAATGAATTAAGAGAAACTCACCCTCTTAAAACTTGTCTTTTTAAAATTTTATAAAAACAAAAAATCATATTCTATTATGAAATTAAAATTATAGAAAACAAAAAAACAATAAAAGAAACTTTCTATTTTACTTTTATAACACAAATTTACATTCTATTCACCAAAAGAAAAGAGGCTAACAACAATTTATTTTCAAGAAAGAATGTTCTTCAAAACTGCAATAACATTTACCAAGGTTATTGTCAATTGCCTGCAAGCAATCAATTTTTGAAAAGTGAAAAGGGAGATAGGGAAGACAAACCCAGAAGAATGCAGAGGAGAAAGTCTTGGTTTGCAGATTGAATGAAGAATACCATTTTCATGCAAAAGAAATCTCCTCGCCCATTTACAAATATCTATTCTTTGTCCTCTAGAGCTTCAATTTTGAGTATAAAATTTTAAAAAAACCCCTAGCATAGGGGAAAATACAGAGTTCCTCTTTAAAATGTCTTTCCAATTATCCAAAACCCAGTAATATAGGTCACTTAATTTAAGCAAGAGCTTTGTAAATTACCAAATTAAAGCATTCATTTGCAAGAATTCTTCCCTATCACGTACCAGACTGTCCAAAAAATTCTAGGAACATAGGAAGATTGATTTAGGTGAACAACAGAGTCGTGGAGAGCTGAATCACCAAACCTAGAACGATATATTTAAGGATAAACAACACAACTTTTATTAATTCAAAATTTGTAGATTACAATTTCAATATGGAGTTGCTTCTATTTTACATCAAAAATCAAACATAATAGAAAAATAAAAAATCAAACATTATTCCCAATTCGTAATAGATATAGAACATCAATGAAGTAAGCCATAACATCAAATCAAAACAAAACCGACTGAAACAAAACCTTGATGTCATCTTCTACCATCTTTGTTTGCAATGAGAAGTGCTTGAGTTTGAATTATATATTTTTTCAGAGGCACAAAAACAATGATAGAAGATACCAAAAAAAGTTTGGGTTATCAAGAAAAATCAGGAATAATGGAAAGAAACCAAGAAAACTTGCCAAATTAACAAGGATTGTGGTTTCCATTTTCGGTTAACAAAATTCCACGGCAACAAAAGACATTTCCACAGAATTCCACGGTAGAAGGCTGACAAAAATCTGACAATAAAAGACATTTCCGGGAGCAAAGCTCCCACACAAAGCCTATCGACTTAATAATATATAACGACGAATAAAAAATCTTCATCTCTTTACATGTTTTTTTAAATATTTTCAAAAATAGACTTTCATTTTTGAAAAGTATAAGAAAACAACAATTATGAATATTGTAACCACGTGACATAGCCCCAAATTTTTAACATCATATACTCATTTGATAGCAATTTCTTGTAGTTCTAAGACTTGGCAAAATAAGGTCAACATAATTATGCTTAACCATATACTTCATAAATTTGTAGTTGTTATCATTTTCCTTTGTATACGTATATGTAAAAATAGTAAATATTCATTTTATATGAACAAATATATGTTTATACAATTATACATAAAACTATTATTTATATGAATTTTTTTTTGTATTTTTTCATAAATGTTAATACGTCTTAAATATAATAATTTTTTCATAAATATATTTTATTAAAATCAACAATAAAATAAGGGTGCTGACTCTTACACAATCATAACCCAAAGGTGTCAATAGAGATCAACAACACACAAACAAAGGTTTTCTAGGATATACATGGGAGCAGGAATGGAGAGCGGGAATGGCATCACAGATGGAGCATTTGTTGAGGAGATGAAGATGACCCAGATGGAGTTGGGGTTTTTGCGTTGCTTGGCCCCTTGTTTCTGGGTCTAAGATTTTTAGGACTATTGTTGGGTGGTTCGATTATGATGTTATTGGCTTGGGTTTTGATGAGGTATGCTTGCATTTGACCTTTTCTTTAGAGCCCATCCTCCCTACCGTGGCCTTTCATTTCTGTGGTTGTTGTGGTCCCCGGTGCTGTTATTGCTTCCTCATGTTGTGAAGGGGGTTCAACTCTATGTTTTATTTTGGATGTCAACTTTCTTGTTGGCGATGCTGAGGTTGGCTTGGAGGACAGACATTGAATCCTATTTGGTGCTTTCCTATGTTATCCTCGACATTCAGGGGGAAGCTTGTCTGTGCTTTCCTTTAGTCTTTTAGGATGATTGGTACCCTATTTCAAGGGTTTTATTCTTGCAAATTTGGGGCTTTCGCTTTCCCTTATCTGGCCCATGCCATGTTTTTTAGGAGCTACTCCCCAGGATGGTGATGACTATTTTTGTAGTTCTTTTGTGGCTTCTTTTCAGCTTGGGTGCCAGTTATTGGTTCTATGTTGCCAGTCCTTTTCAGTGCTTATTTAGCGGAAGAGACCTTCCCTATTGGGGTTTTTTGTAGTCATTATTTTTAGAATGTTCGGTATCCTCTAGATCAATGTCGTTGATGTTTGGGATTGAAGGAGTGTTTATGGGGGTAGGGGTTTTGTTCCCCATGGTATTTGGTTCTCTCCTTTATTGTTTAGTGAAGGGATTTTTTCTTTGTTCACCTCTTAGGGTTTGTGTGAGGTGTTTGGTTTTGATGCCTCTTTGGCTTTGGTCTCCCTCATGCCTCCATTATTGTTTTCTTATAGTCAGGAGAACTGGTTTGTTGTTGGTGGTGGTGTTGGGCCTCTTGGTGTTGGGTTTCCTTTTATGGTGGTTTTGGAGTTTGTTGGGGTTGAATTTATTTTGGAGATAAGAATTGATTATCTCAACCCTTTCGACTTCCTCTCCTTGTTTTGGGTTTACTCTACCTGACCGCCCTTTCTTTTCAGTGCTGGGGTTTTCTTTTTGAAAGATGCCTCTTCCTGGTATTTTGGTGTTCTGTTAGTTATGCAAGCGAAGATGGACGGTGTTGACTTTCATAAGGATGAGGGATTTAATAATTTTGGCCTGTCCACCTTTCTCCTTCAGTATTGGAACCTCTCCTTCCTGGTGTTGGGGTATTTTATTTTTAGCAACTAGAGTTTGTTGGATGTTATTAGTGGTGCTTATATGGAGAAACAATATCTTTATTGGTATTTTCTTTCCCCTGCATCTTTTTTTAAGGATGGATACTTTCTTCCTAGGTGCTATGTAGATTTTCTTTGGCTCTTGGTATGATAATGGGAGTGGTGGGGATTCTTTTTTTGAGAAGGGGAACAATGTCCTGCTCTATTGTTGTGGACATGAAGACTTTGGTGTCTCTCTGTGTTTTTTAGACTATTTCTTTTTTATGACAAAGATGTTTCTTTTTTGAAGCTAGTATTGGGTCTCTTAGTGTTGGACTCTTCTTCTCTTGGATGATTGGTTTATTTGGTTTGAGGATGGTGGTGGTGGGTGTTGATTTTGTTATGAGAGGGGGCTTTGATGATTTGGCCCTTCTGCTTCCTTCTTTAGGATCAAGGTTTCTTTGTTTTTTTCTTTGGAGAAGATTACTCTGTCTAGCTTTCACTCTTTTTTTTGGTGTTGAGTTTCTTGGTGGAGATATCTTGATCTCAGATTTGTTGGAGTTAGGGAGTGTAGGTTTTATTTTGGGAGAGCACTTTGATGAGCTCAACCCCCTTTTCCCTTCCTCTTTGTTTTGGGATTTTTGTTCCATGATTCTCTTTTAGAGTGCTAGTTCTTCTTTAGAGAAGTCTCTGGGGATTTCCTTTTGGGGTTGATTGGTTTCCTTTTTGGTTGGTGGGTGGTGTGGATGGTGCTGATTTTCTTAAGGGAGGGTGATTTGATAATTTTGGCCCTTCTTCTGCCTCCTTTCTCCTCAATGTTTCTTTCACCCTGGATTTGATATCTCTTGGGGCTTCTGTTTGGTGGTCTCTTTTCTTTGTGTGGGTGTGGGTTGGTTACATGATTTTTAAGAGGGTGTGCTTTATTGTGTATGTGTCCCTCTTCTCATACTGCATTTGGTGTGTGACTACCCTACATCATTGTTTATTGGCTTTAGAAGGCGAGATCTTGGCAGAGGCGACTTTGGTTGTGTTCAGGGTAGAGCGTTTTAAGAGGGCGGGCTTTGATGTGTCTCCTCCATTTATTTCCTTGCCTCTTTGTTG
The DNA here is from genome assembly GCA_018584345.1 of Thuja plicata. Lineage (NCBI taxonomy): Eukaryota > Viridiplantae > Streptophyta > Pinopsida > Cupressales > Cupressaceae > Thuja > Thuja plicata. Next base: position 169,693 of record MU226878.1, on the reverse strand, counting down.
GATCCCTTGTCTATTTCCTTGTTGGTTGATGGTGGGTGAGATGCGCTTGGTTGTAGGGTTGGTTGTTGAGTCTAGCCATTATGATCTTCTGAGAGGGGGCTTAATTGTGTTCATGGCTTTCCTGTTATCCTCTCTACTTTGGGTGCTCCTTTTCCTATTAGTGGTTTTTGGTATAGCTGGTGGTGGTTCTTTTGTTGTAGCAATTGGTTTTGGGTTGTGAGCACTTTAAGTGGACATGCGTGAATGTGATTACTCCCTTTTGTTCCCTTTTACTGGGATGGAGCTTCCTCCCTCTTCTATTTTTCACTACTTTGTCTAATTTTCCTATGGAGGTGGTGGGTAATCCTTTTGTGGAGGATTCCCATGTGGTCCTTATGTGGTTGTTTCTCCTTGGTTTCCTTTCTTTGGTGCCTCTTTTTGAGGTGGGGTGCAGTGGTACTTATGATGGTTCCATTAGCTAAGGTATGGCTTTGGGACCCTATCAAAACCTAGTTATATGGGTTGGTGTGTCCATAAAAACCCCATGATCTTTTTTCTTGAGAGGTTATCTCATTGATGTGAGGCTTCGACCTTGTGTTATGATTTCTGGGTAGTTGGTGCATTGCTGGATTGTGTTCAGTTTTTGTTGACTGTATGTTGATTCTAGGCTTTTGGTTAGCAATTTTTTATCATTTACAACAATTCATCTTAGTGGGGTTATAGATCCCCCTCAAAATTTGCATGTAAAGGGTTTCGGGCCCCCTTCAAAATGTATTTTTCTTCTAATAAAAAATAACACACATACAAAGGTGCTGACGATTACAAAGATAAACAACACACTAGTAGAAAGGCTAGTAGCCCACCTCAAGAGTGGGTAGAAAACTCACCCATAGCATGGGGAGAAGAATGAGAGGTTGAAGAATGGTTTTTTCAACATTGTTGGACAATTGTCCAGATGATGCTATCATTAAGATCCCCCACCATTAGGGAGAATAACTTGTGAAACTTTATTTGAAAAAATATCAACACAAGTGGTAGAGCGCTGAGAAATCTATACATCGTTAGTTGAAGATTGGAGTAGAGAGGGAGTAGTAAACAAAGAGGGGTGCATACAAACAAAGGGTGCTGCACCAACAAGGATAGGAACTAATGAGGCCTAGTTTGCATCAAGAACATCACCCAAATTTGCAGCAAGAGATTCATGCAAGAGGGAGTTATCATCATCTTGCAATTCATCATCAGAGGAAGAATCTAAAGATAGGACAAGAAAATTTTCATTATTGGCATCCTTCCACCAAGTTGTAGTGCCTTTATGCCACAAGAGAGAGCGATCGGTTGCCAAGTGACCAATAGAGAAGAATTGGTGGAATTGAAATGAGATATCCTCATAATCCACCACTTGAGTTTATGCTCTATCCCCTACTATGAGAATCACATCTCCAAGGAGAGGTGTGGAGGTATCAATGTCGACCAAAATGTGTGTAAAGGTAAAGAAAACCTTAATAGGTGTAGTCCCATCCACCTTAAGAAATGACCTATAGAGTTACTAATGACCTCAAAGAAAGAGCTCTCCCAAAAATGAAGGGGAAGATTTGGGAGACAAACCCACACTAAATGAACAGTAAGTGGTTCAGTAAGAGGGGTAATGGAGACTGCCAAATGTTTTCTCAAGAGAGAGAGAGTGAGTCCCCCAAACCCACAACTTACTTAGCACCAAATCTCAATCTTCAAAGGAAGTTAATACGTCTCAAATTAAATATAAAATGCTCTCAATTTTAACCATTTTTTATTAAGGTAACTGCAAGTTTTTGAAGGGGCCACAAACCCTTTAGAAAGGAAAACAAGGAAAAAGCATTAAAAGCACCACAAAAACAACTACTTCCAAGATAAATGACAGTGACAAAACAAGGTCACTACTCCAGATTTTACAAAGAGAGAATTAAACCCAAAAAACACCACACGAAATGAAAAACCTTCCAGTAGACAAAAGAAAAAAAACCCTCCAATAGAAATATCAATCCAATGTCTTAAGGAACTCTTCAGAATCCACCAGCTACATCTGCATGTTCAGGATAAACTCCTTCAAACTTGTGAGATCTTTGGACTGGGGAATGCTTTTCTTTTTAGTGCTTGATCTGGTCCTTGTCCTTGGGCCTGAAAGCTAAATATCATGTTTCCCACCTTCATCTTCAATGTTAATTGCATTATTGTTAGTGTTATTCCCCTCCAGCATGACATACATGGCTTTGAGATTGTCAATTGTTTCTTTCATGCCCATGTTGTTCATAGTTAGCAACTTCCTTAGCATTTTATCATTATTGCTAACTTTTTCCATAATTGGGGAAATCTTGTTTTCAATGGCGCTATTAATCTTGTCTTCTAGTGAGCTGGAGCTCTCAGTTACCTCAGTAAAAAAATTCTTACCTTTGTTTTACATTGTTGTGTCATTCCTCATCTTATCTATTGTTTCTTCCAGCACATCATTCCTTGCATCAAGGGATCTGTATTTGATATGCAGGTCTTGGATATCATGGAATTCCCAGTTGTCAATGTTGAATGCATAAATAGCCTTATTTCTAGTTTCTTGTAGGACACTCATGTTAGTTACCCTTTTTGTATTGAATTCTTGGTCCAAACTGGCTTCCTCAACATTGTTCTAAATTTTCCTATTCTACTCCTTCTCAATATTTTCTTCCCTAGTCGGGTTTTCAGGTGGAGTGGAGTCAGCCTTTTGGTTGATAGTGTTGCTAGGAAAGTCCACATGAATGTTACCTTTTTCATTATTCTCTTGGGTATCCATCTCCATAAACCCAACATCATCCCCAATAAGCACCTCATTCTCTGCATCTTTGTCATTTTTCTCCATATCCACTTTACCATCTTCAATAACATCATTAGATCTCATGTGGGTTTCCTCCATATAATATTGAATAATATTGTTGATCAAGTTAATGATCTCTTCAAGAATATCCTGTTGAAAGTCTCTCACAGAATCACCAGCAATAACTTTTTCTGCTTCCAGTGTTTTCTCATTCACATCATTTGGAGACTTATCCTTCTCATGAGTCTCCATAGTACTCTTCTCACCTCTCACCAGAGCTTCATCCTTGGAAGAAACAACAACATTGTCATCTTCTGATATCATACCTTCCACTTCATCTAAAATTGACAACATTGCCTATTTTTTACCATATTTACCATTTCTGGTTTTCTTGCTGGGAGACGGATTGAAATTCTTGTCAATGTTGGTGTTCACAGTCTTCCTCTTCTGAGAACCCAAACTCTTAGGAACTGGCTCTAGGATATGGTCATGCGCATATTCTACAATGAGAAGAATTAGACCCTCATATAGGACTGGGCTTGATTTAACTCTGTGGTCTGTGATGCTCTGGTTGAGGGAGCTCAGGAGAAAGTAAGGGAAAGAAACCCTAACTTCATGACATAAGTGATTCAAGAGAACAAAGAAAAAGTTATAAAATCTGGAAAATCTACCATCCAAGGTAAATTATTCCATAATAACCCTAAGAAATTTTTCCCAAATGAGCTTAATGTTAGTAATATTAACATAATCAACATTTCCTTTAACAAGCAGAGCCTTTTCTTCATTTGTCTTGGGAAAATCCTTAAACGCCTTATTCTCAATCTTTTTTATCTTTGGCAAAGTTAATACCCTCAAGAGGCAAACCCATTATCTCTACAATAAGCTCTAAGTTGAGAGGGGAATATTTACCCGCTAAATGCACCTTGACGTTCTCCCAACCCGTAACGAACTCTCTGGTAATCTCTTTGTTGTGACCATGCAAACGTCTGAGATACTTAGTAACTCTGCCCTTCTTAAGTTTTCTCCACACCTCCTTCTCCTGGACCCATTTGTATTATGCAGGTTCCTCTCTCTTGAGATTTCCACCCATCTCGTATTCTTCCTTCATGAAACTATTATCACCAATGTAGTTACTCTACTTCTTTTTAAACTTATTTGGCTCTAAGTTTCTCAGACTAAACTCGTAATCGCCAAAATAAAAAATGTTCAGCTCCAACTTCTTCTTGAACACCCACAAAGTGTGTGTGACAAGACAAGTATTAATGTTGATGCAAACCACTTGCCACTTCAACTTAAAAGTACTCAAGATCTTATTCGTACCATGCATTATCATCATTAAATCTAATAACTCCCTCCTTTTGGTTGATCTTGTCATGATTAATGAGATTATTGATTTTATCATTAATTTTATTCATTCTAATCCACTTGCTGATGATGTCATTCTTAACTCCTATATTGGCCAACCCATCCTCTACCTAGTTAGATTCATGGTAGTTATGGGTGACATAGAACCTTTCAAATTTAGAGGCGATGTTGTTGATTTTCTCTATGATGTGATCAATTTCCACGAGGGTTTACTTAGGCCTTTGATATTATTGATGATGTTTAAGGAATCTCCCTCTAGCCACACTTTTTTACACCCCAGCTCATTTGCCAACATAATAGTGTTAGTGGTAGTCATGGCTTCATCTCTATGATTGGATTGAAGACCCAAAGGGACTGCCACCGCACCCACATAGTTACCGACCCCGTCTCTGACAATACCACCTCCTCCCTCCATTCACAGATTACATTTAGCTTCCCCCTCAAAGTTAACTTTGACCCATCCATCTAGGGGGAAATCCACCAGGAATTAGCTCTAGGATGAAGAGTATTGATAGAAGTGGATCTGAAATGCCAGTTTATGATGTTCTCCAGAGTCTCCTGGGAAGAAATCAAAGCAGGATTGTCATTGATGATAATGTTGAAATTCTCCTCTATCCCTCTACAAATATGATTTCCTACCACTTCAGGTTTGGATTATTTATCTCAAAATACTTTGTTATTTCTTTCCTTCCTGCTACGCCAGCAAACATGAGGAGGGAGAAGTCTCCAAAATTATTTCACCTTATTGTTCGAGAAGGGACAACTCCATTGAGTCAGAAAATCCTACCAAAGAAGAGAAAAAAACCAACAAAGATTCTATTTTCTCAAGATGATCTCCCATACCTTATGGGAGTAGGAGCAATGCATCATGATATGGTTACAATATTTAGCCTCCTCCATACATAGAAAACATATATTAGGAAGAAAGAAACCCCTTTTACTAAGGTTATCAAGGGTTAGAGGTTTATTCTAATATAAAAGCCAAAAAAAGAAGTTGACTTTGGGAATGAGAAATTTATACCAGACTTTTGAGAAAAAAGATCTTTCCTCACCTGAGGTCAGAAGATCACACACAAAGGCCACAGTTTAGATGCCATTTGGATTAGAAGCCCATATAATTTTATTCTGATTGTTATCCTCGAAAAACTAGGATTGCAGTTCAAGCTGGAGGGGTGAGAACCTTCTGTCTATGTCTCCTAGATTTATCCACTTATTAACATGCCAATAGTCCTTGAATTTTTGTCCAATACTTTCTTTACATCTTGCTATAGGTTGTTTCCAGTCTTAGTTTTTAGAAAGAGGGTATTTTGTAACCAACTGTCTTCCCAGAAATCAATTTTTCATCCATCCCCCAACTTCTATCTCATTCCCTTAATAATCAACTCTTTTAAAGAGCTTATGTTGTTCCATATGTAAGATCCATGCAAGTTATCTCTAGTGACGAGGAAGTTCTCTAGAGAGTTTGAGTTATAGAGGTATTTGTTTATGATGATCACATTCCATTCTTTATTTATCCCATATATTCTCCACAATTGTTTGGCAAGAAGGGCTTTGTTGACATTTTTAATATACCTCAAACCAAGTCCCCCAATTTTTTTGTTTGCAAACACTTTCCCATGCCACCAAACTTAGTCTTTTCTTTTCTTCCACCCCTGACCACAAGAATATTTTCTGGATTCTTTCAATCATAATGGAAAATTTATGGGGGATTTTAAAGACACTCAAGGCATAAACTAGGAGGTTTTGTAAAGTCAATTTTAGGAGTTGGACTTTCCTAGCATTGCTTAAAAGGACCCCTTTCCAACCAGCCAACTTGTTGTTGAATCTGTCAATGATAGAATGCCAGAAACTATCTCGTGGTTTAGAGAACAACGGTAATCCCAGATAAGAAGAATACAGAGCACCAGTACTGCATCCCAAAACATTTGAAAAATTTATTTATCTCTCCTCAAGGGTGTTGATAAAGAAAATAGAGCTCTTGTTCCAGTTAATAAGTTGACCAGAGGTCGAAGTGTACATGGAAAGCGCCTTCTTCAAATTTCTAGCTTCTTTAACAGTAGCAATCCCCATGATGAGGGTATCATCTAAAAATTTCTCATGGGAGCAAAAAGATCTTGCAGAAGACGGTTGGAGACTAGAAATTAAGCCTTCTCCCACAAATTTATTAATATACCTTCCCAGAAATTTTGCCATGATTCCAAAAAGGATAGGGGCTATTGGATCACTTTGTCTTAATCCTCTTGTAGGTCTAAAGAAATTGGAGGATCCCCTGTTAACAATAACAGAAGAAGAGACAATAGTGACCATCTGCATTATGAGTTTAGTTACTCCCTTATCAAATCCAAAAGCACGAAGGACTTTCAGCAGAAAGTTCCAGTCTATCATATGCTTTTGAGAGATCCAACTTCATGAGGAAGCCTTGTTTCTTAGAAACCTCCAAGGAATGAATTTTTTCGTGTGCAAAAATGATTGAGTCCAAGATTTGCCTTCCAAGGACAAAGCCATTTTGCTGGGGTGAAATAATCGAAGGCAAGATCGATAGAATCCTTGAAGTTAGGACTTTTGAAATGATTTCATACAAGGAGTTACAAAGACTAATAGGTCTAAAATCATCGACTGTATTGGCTCCAAGTTTTTTGGTAATTAGAACCAGAAAGGTCGCATTAAGTTCTCTAAGGAGGATTTTAGTTCCAAAAAACTCTTTGACTGCTGCAAGCACATCTTTCCCTAAAATCTCCTAGTACTACTGAAAGAAGACCATAGGAAAACCTTCAGGGCCAGGGGACTTCTCACCTTCAAAAGAAAAGACAACAATATTTATTTTCTTATCTGAGGGGATAGCTTGAAGTCTTGCATTAGTTCCTACATCAATCAGAGATGGGATTGTAGACAAGATTTTATCTTCATCCGAGAAGACCAGGTTATCTTCCTTGGTTAGGAGGGAGCAAAAATAGCTAAGCATTTCTTTTCTGATGTCGTTCTCTTTCCTAATATTGTTTCCATTAGTAATCAAGCTAGAAATTTTGTTAGCCGCCTTATGCTTCATGGATTTCATATGAAAAATCTTGTGTTTTTATCCCCTTCCCTAAGCCAAAGGGCTCTTGGCCTTTGTCTCCAAAAACTCTCCTCTTTGGATATGATATTGTGATAATCCACTAGCAGGTTATTTTCAGTACTTTTGAGATCCTCAAAGAGACCCTCTTTCTAAATTTGATCTTGGATCTCCTTGATTTCAGTTTGCACCCTGCTTTTGGACAGGAATATGTCGCCAAACACTTCCTTGTTCCAGGTCTTAACTTTTCTTTTGATAGAGCTCAGTTTTTTAGCAACTCTAAACATGGCTCCTCCATTTAGAACATAATTCCACCGGCTAGCTATACTATCCTTCAAATTGGGGTGAGCCATCCACATCTTTTCAAATTGAAAAGGAAAGTTTTTCTTTCCATTCAAAGTGTTAGCAGTAAAAAAATGGGGAAGTGATTAGAACCAATTCTCATCATAGAGGATAAGGAACAGGAATACCTTGAGATCCAATTAGGGGAAATAAGGGTTCTTTCAAGTTTTACCTGGATAAGATCCTTTCCTGTTCTCCTATTAGACCAAGTATAAGAAATTCCCTCCAGCTCTGAATCCAGAAAAGCTTCATCATTGATATAGTCCATTAGGTATGTTCTACTATCCATTTGGGAAGGGATACCTCCAATTTTTTCATCATCTTTGAGTTGGGAATTGAAGTCTCCCGTTACCATTCAACTATTTTCTTGATAATTCTTTCTAATATCTTTCAGACTTTGCCAAAAGTTTTGCCTACCATGCCTCGTATTCAGAGCATAAATGTTGATCAGGTTCCAAGAGAAATTATCTCTTAAATTTGTCACTTTCACCAGGATAATATTCTTCCCAGTCTTCAAAAGGGTGCAGTTAGTTGTTTGTTAATTGGACAGTAGATAACCACCCCTCCAGACGCATCCTCTGAATCATAGCCAAGGCTACCCCCATTCTTGATGGGCTAAAAATTTTCCACTTTTTCTCTGAGCATTTTGGTTTCTTGAATCAATAACATATCTGGCTTATAGTCTCTAATAAGATTTCTAACCACATCCTGTTTGTGAGGAATATTCATTCCTCTGATATTTCATGATATAATCTTCATTTACAATATGGGGAGCATACCTCTGGGATGGTTAGTTGGAAACCATCCATAATGTTCTTCTTTTCTTCCCGTTCTCGAGCATTTTTGGCTGATTTTTTACCTCGATCCTTTTTTAGGAGTGCCCACATCTGCCCTATGTTGTCCTCTTGTTTAGATTCCTTAATGGGTTTGACCTTCATTTTTCTTGACAAATCCAGGAAAATAAGATCCCTTATTCATCATATTGCCTTTTTTTGTGGAACTCCTTTGATTCTTCTTTCCATTAATCTTTGTCCAGATGTCTTCTTGATGTTATTCTTGCCACGAGTCAACTAATGGTGATAGAGGGCCATCATCTCCCCTACCAATAATCATTTATCCATTTAGGTTGCCCTCCTATGTATTTAACCCCTGTTGGTTAGTTTCATTTTCTATCTTCTCCTTACAGGATTCCTCAGCCCTTGACACTAGGTACTCCTTTTCCATTTCTTGAGAACCCTGTTAAGCCAATTTCCTATTCTCAGAAACAATACCAGAGCTACGAGTCTCATTATGTGGATTTCCTTATCTTTGGAGTTGTTGGCCTCCGAGAAATTCCCCTCAGCCTCATCATTTCTTTCCTTAATGTCTTTATGTTCCTTCTGGAAGGATTTAGTCTTGTTGATTTTTCCCTCCATTCTCTTTTGGAGTCTTTCTTTCTCTCCTTTTCCTTTTGATGTTTCAATGGGAATTATTTTGCCCAGTCACTTGCTTTTTTGCATGAGAAGCATGCAAAAGGAATTGATTCATATTCCACTAGCTGAACATATTTCCCCAGCTTAGACATGATTGTTATCACCTCAGGGAGGTTCGCGTTTTGGTGGATGTTAACAAAAGCTCTAGCATAGACTAGCCTTGATTTTGTTGTTGTCATGGGGTCAATAGATAAAAGTTCTCCAAATCCTCCTGCCAGACTAGCAAAAACATCCTCGTGCCAGTATTCCAGAGGAAGGCCTGGGAACCGCACCCAAACATGGGCAGTATCAAAGAGGTCCACATTCAAGTCAAGGTTGGTTGCCCACTTTTGAAGAGATAGGGATGACTTGCCAAACATCCATGGGCCTCCACAAAGGACTCTAGACAGATCTTCCATGTTGGAGAAAACAAAGCAGAAGAAACCCTTAGGCATAGTAGCTATATCGACTTGGCCTTTAAGGCTCCATTTCCTGCCAGCATAGGATCTAACCATATCAATATTGGGTCTTGATCTAGTAAATTTACCCACCAGTGTTAACGCCATTGATGTTACAGTGTTGATCTACTAATGGGTCTGGAAGTAATATACCAAAAACCCCCTTCTGAGGCTCAAAAATATTGTTGATACTTGGAAAGGATGACTTCCCCATGGGTTTCACCCTGAAAAGAGACGACCAACTTCCTTTACCCGAAGGCCTAGTTGAAAACTTTCCAGCAGAAATGGAAGAGTTTGACTTACCATCTGAAGATAAATTTTCAGGCCCACCACCTCGAGAAGGAAAATCATCTAGCTCCTTGTCCTCTTTTCCTTTGTGGAGCCCTCGCCTTGCATTCCTTCACTCTTCTGCAACTTGCCTATGCTATTTCCTGAAGGAATCCTACCATTACCAAGATTCCTGCTCTCGGCAAAATTCAAATTCAAACCTCCTTCCAGACTCCTTCTCTCCCCCTTCCCGCTCTCTCAAAACAACTCTCAAATTTAATAGTTTTGATTCTAATATAAAATAAATTTATGATTATATTTTAATGTTAATTTAATTTATATTTAAATATAACCAAGGAAAGTTTCTTTACTAAACTTTGGATAGTTATTAGTGGTTTATTTAAATTTTATAATTATAACGAATTAAAAATATTATTTTTTAATGACTTAGATTAATAAATTTAATTATTTAAATAATTTTTTAAACAAAAATAAGAGTTTTGAAAAGGTTTAGTTTTTACTTTTATCAATTTTATATAGTGATTCTTGGAATATGATTTGTCATATATTTGGAATACGATTTGTCATATGCAAAGTTTGTGTCTAAGTTTGTTTGTGCATTTAAGTCTTATTTGATTCATTATATAAAATAAATTTGAGAAATCTTTGCACAAATATCTATTTATTATAAGTTTCTAAGTGTTATTACTAATTATTTCTCACATGCCTCTCAATTGTTGTAAGTTGCAAGCATTGTAAAAAAAATTTGTGGAGGTTTTTGGTTCTATTGGTGTGATTTTGGAGTTTCAGTTTCTCATCTCAACACAACTTTCCCTCCACCCTTGCACTCCCATGCTTTATACAATGTTATTTTTCAAATTCATAGTATAGTGCCTCCTGTGGTTGCATTACGTTCTTGTATATTTTGATCCGAGATAGACTTTCTCTCGTGATTTCGTGACCCTTCATTTATTATTCTTTCAATATTCGCATTCATGTGATGCACCTTGTTATAGTTATGATTATTTTTGTTCATATTGATATCACTATGGATTTAGATGGTAGTTTATACTTGTGATTTTAGTGATGATTATATATGCGATGAATTTGCTATGATGTGGCATGATATCTAGTTTATGTGACATAAGAGATACTTTGGATTATGTGGGCATGTTGTTATTTGATGATTGTTATACTGATGTATGTGCTAGTGGCTATTGGGATATTGTTGTTTACCATGTGTGGTTATTATTTGGATCATGGATTTTATATACGCTTCTATTATCATTAAATATTTTTTAAATGCATAGATTTAATGAAATTACTATTATAATATTTTAAATGAGAATTAAATATGAAAGGAATGACTTTGTAACATTTCAAATACATAAGAATGATAACGCTGTTAAAATGTCATTTCATTAGTTTTAATTTTTAGATTATTATACATGTGCTTTGGCTATATTATTACATGAGAAACTACATTTGACGTGCACATGTTATAGTGATGACATGTACCAGACATTGACTCCACCTAGCTTCATAGGGCTGAATGTGTCTTTATCCCTGATAGTGGTTATAAGAGATAGTCAAATTGGCTACGCATCATACTTAGCCAATATCATTCCTGGTTGGAATGATGTATCTTATTGAATTACTATACCTTTGGTTACTATGTACCTATAAATTTTGAATTTAATTTGCATAAATGTGGTAGACCAATAAGGGATTGTGCAATGTTGAGTATTAGTAGTTGGTCGCGGTTGTTCTAAGTTAATTTAAATGTTGATTTTAATATTTGTATGCTAATTCTATTATTGTCATCAAGTATGTTGTATATATATTCGATTTAATCAAAAGTTAATAATTTAATGTTTGGCATCCCTGGGGGGTTTTATTTAGCTTTTAAGTTGTTTTAATTTTATTTAGATTTAAATTTAGCTAAAACACCCTTTTGGAAAAGGGCTTTATATTTTTGAATGAGAGTTTAATTTCTCACTTAGGAACTTGGTAATTTGAAAATTTCTCTAAAACCTTTTGTGAAAAAATTAATTTTGGCTTCTTGGGAACAATTGTGTTGCCCAAATTTTATGGCTAATGATTTTTTGGGATCGTGATGGGATTGCTATAATTTGTCGAAAGTTTTGTTTTCTTCCATGGTAATTTGGAGTTTTTCTTGAAGTTTTGGGGTTTTCTTCAACTTGAGGTAGGAATAACATTATGTGGGATGATAAATTGTATGTTCCCCGGTTGTTTGAGTTTCTTTGATGCATGTTTGGGTTTGTATGAGTTTGGGATTTGAAAATGAAAAATTTAAGCCATTATGCTATCTATTTCTTCATGTGATGTTGGATTGTGAATTTTATTGAATCTATGAGATTTTTTCCACGTGGGAACCAAAGGGTTTCCTAGAATAACAAGATTTCAAGTTAGAACTCTAGATATTTTGGGAGGTCCTCTGGCCTCTAAACTAAATTTTAGCCATGTTTGGAATGTTGTGAGAATCGGAATTTGATATTTTCTATATTTGTGGTCGATTTGAAGTGTTGGTTTTAATTCAAGAAATTTTGTTGGCAAATTGCTGCTATTTGAACTCTCAATTGTATGCGAGTTGAGTGTGCTTGTGTGTTTTGCCATTTGTTGCTGATAATTGATTTCTTTGATATATATTTTAGAATAGTGATTCTAGAAAACTCCTTTACACTAATAGTTGTGACTTTAAAGTTGTTAAGTCTCACTTTATTATGGAGTCTTTTTGGACATGTGGCATCATATTTGATGATGTGACCTTGAAACCTTAGTGATATCCAAAAGACTTGCCAAATAAACTGCTATAAAAATTTGGAAATGATTTGAAATTTTCACATAAGATTTCGAAAAATAACAAGCTAAAATACTCAACTACCAGATTATCTCCTTTTTACTCTCTGTTTTTTTTTAAATTTATTTATAATGAAATGGTGAACTTATAAATAATTTGCGTGAAGTCTCCCATATTAATTAGTTAGAAGAGATTCCATTGCTCACAAATAACGTGGATTGGAGTGATATGGCTCATGCCAAAATCACGCGCCTCCTTGTGAAGGGTCATGCATCGAGTACAATAAATCTTTGAGGATTTTATAGCATTTTAAAAAACTGTCATTTAACTGAATGATTGAAAAGAATGTGCAGGGAATGGACACATGAGATATTGATTTCTTCCCTTAAATGCAGAATCTCTGTAACCTATACTTAAGCTAACAATTTTGGAGGGTTTAAGTATATAAAATAAAATTATAAGTCGTAAATACCTTTTGAAGAGAACAACTTAAACATGCCGTTGTTTTGTGAGGGAAAGTTTTTATATAGTAGGGAAGTGTTATAGATATATCTCGAATTTGATGGTCACTTCTATGTGTCATATGATTTTTTTTTATAATCGTTGGTCATTTTAATGTTTTTTACAGTTTAAGAAAAATATTGATTACAATAAAAATTTAATTTACAAATAATTTATATTAAATTTTTTTAAATTTATAAATTTTAATCAATTTAATTAGTAGTATATATTAAATACATTAAATATTTTATTTATAATAAAATAGTGTAAATAATTTATTATTTTAAAATATATTATAAAATAAAATTATTTATTATATTTAGTATGTATCAATAATTAATTTGATAAAAATATTTAAATTTAAAAGAAGTTATATAAATTATTTTTTTGGCAATCAGTATTTTTCTTCAAATATAAAATGAAAGTCATTAAAATGACCAAACCCTCATAAACAAAATCATATAATAGGTAGAAGTGAACATTTAATCATAATTCTATTGTTTCCAATTTTTTCAAACACTTTATTCAATATGATTGCATATGCATTCTTTATTTACTTGTCGTATGCAATATACTATTGTACACCAATAGTGAATTAGTTTTACACCAATAACCAATCATAAATCATTATTTTCTTCTTCTTCAATTATTTTTATTTGTAAAGTCAAAATATTTATTTATGAATTAAATATATCCTATAAATTAATTTTTTCAGTTTATGATTGGTTGAATTGATTTGGTTTATAGGACCCCTTTTTTTGGAAGGCTTCCCAAAGTTTTTTTTTTTTTAACATAGTCTTGTAATATATAATTTCTACATCATTTAATTTATTTTGAAATTAGTCTTTTAATTTACAATATAGTATATTTATGAGATACTATATTTTATATTTTATATTTTATAATGTAAACATGTTATTTTCATTAAAAAAATTAATTATTTTTAATATATAACTATTATATATTCTAAAAAAAT